>CAEGAE010024941.1:0-16951 GCA_903067095.1 Girardinus metallicus
CCCCTGTTTTTTTTTTTCTCTCTATCTCCTATAATATATATATATATATATATATATATATATATATATATATATATATATGTGTGTGTGGGTGTGTGTGGGCGTGCGTGTGTGTGTGTGTGTGTGTGTGTGTGTATATAAATATATATTCTCACCCCACTGGGTCAATGCATCTGTTCATTTTCTCCCCTTTTGTGTACACCAGTGCCCCATGCGTTTGGACTTTTACGTAAGCCTGCCGCAACAAGCAATACATCAATTAATGGCATGATGACTTCAAACAAGCTTGATCATTTTTTCATTCGCATGATTGTTTATTCTTGTTTTTCTCTCTCTGCATCACAAAAAGCCTTCAGCCCGGTGCACTGGTCTCAAACGGTCCCTTTTTCAGAGACCGGTGGCCATTTTGCTTTTTTGCTTCGGTTGTTTTATTTTGGATATTTAAAATGTCTTCCAGATCCAGTGTTAAACGTTCATTGCCAATGAACACCCATTGATCTTTGATAGGACAAACTTGGATGACTGCGCCATTACCATATTACTTGAAACAATATTGTTATCTCAAAACAACAACATTGTCGTCTATGGCAATAGTTTCTGGGACAGTTTGTTATCGTTCCAGGCCTGTTTTCATTATTTATCCATCATGCCACCGCCGGACTCTTAACTGCTACTTGATCCGCCACTCACCTCACAAATCATGACCCTGATGTCTAAAGTGAGACGGTCAACAAAGCGGATATTAGTTGATGTACTTTTGAAACGAATCAAGGCGGAAACTAATGATGAATCAGTATATTGAGGAAAAAAAGTCAATTTACTCAGTGGAACGTTTTATGGACAGTTTCCTCTCATGGTGTGAAACCAGTCAAATATGTCTAAATCATCACACTGTGACCACATCTCAGTACACTTTTTTGTTTTTTGTTTATACGCACTTTTTGGTTGTTTCTAAACCGGTGATCTCAAATTTTCTCTGACAATAAAAAGTTAGAATATGGTATGGCCCTCCATTTGCTCCCTTCCTATAACTGGGACATTTTCTCATAAGCTCCTCTGGATTTGAATGGGTTTTTATTTGATGGATTTCCTTGGGCTTTTAAACGCTTAATTAACTGCTCCAAAGCAGAAATAACTCCCCTCCCCCCATGTTGATGCATTACATCAGGTGTTCGAAAGTGGAGAAAGTACCAGCAGAAATCATTTCAGCCGCATTTATACCGACTAAACCGGCGTAGGACAGCTCTATACTTTTAAAGAAAAATAAATGGAGCTGATCAGCACGATACAAAAATGGAAACATACCAGAGTGACTTCAAACAGCTGCCACAAGTGCAGCAATCTTTGTGAAATTGACATTATCTTTGGAGATTATGGTGCATGACAGAGTGCATGAATAGGAATCAGTCAATAACCCTCAGGTCTTATCTGTAAAGTGAATAGAGTTTACTTGAGTATAACTTAAACTTTTTCAAAAGCTTGTTAGGAGGCACAATAAGTGCTTTGGTCAAATTTTACTGATAAAAACAACAGATATTTCAGCCTTCATACAAAGCACTGAGAGTGGCGGAAAACTGATACTGTGCATCATCCTGAACTCTACACCGTGAGGCAGCACCGTGGTGTGCGGATGCTTTTCTTTACTAAGGTCAGGAAGCTGCGGTAGGAACAATAAATGGAACTAAATCCAGACGACTGGAGGCTGTAAAAGACTTCCGACCAATGAAATAACCCTTAACATACAACAAGACCTACACTGGAATGGGTCACAGCATGTTCATGTGTTGGGATGGAGCAGTCGTTGTTCAGACCGAAACCAAACTGAGAATCTGTTGAAAATGGACATTCAGATGAATGTCCAAAGGCGCTCTTCATCCAGTCTGATAGAGGACGATCTATTTTGCAAAGAAGAAGGTTTTGCTGTTTGAAACTTACCCCAAAATACTTGCAGCAGTCCTGTCTATGTACTAATTCGGTCACTTAAAGGAAACTTCTAATGGCTGTGTCTTTAGTTGTTTGTGTGACAGTAGGAGTGGTTTAATGCAAATGTACGCCACACTGTCTCGCAATGTTTCTTTTGGGAAAATAGTTTGAAAGCTGTGCATTGTACTCCTTGCACTTCACAATTATGTACTAATTTGGGTCTATCAAAACAAATCCCATATAAACGATGTTTTGTGGAGTTTTGTGGTTGTAAAGTGACGAAATGAGAAGAAGTGCAAGAGGCATTCAGTATGTTTGCAAAACTGAAGCTTCTGTTTAAAAAAAAAAAATACAATAATTTATTGCAAACAGTGAAGGCTTTCCCCTCTCCAATAGTTATGCTAAAATAATTTAAAAATAGCAACATGTGGCCTTGGTGGCTAAAGGAGAAGCCAAAAGAAACTCTAAGAGGGTTTGGAAATGCTTGAATAAAAGAACATCTGGAGGGCAAGCCTCAAATTTACAGAAGATAAGTCAGCATATGATGCTGGATTGTTTCCTAGTGGCAGGGGTATTCTTCTTCTTAGTCAAAAATATGCAAGTCTCTTGTATGGGGTTTGTTAAAGAAAAAAAGAAGAAAGATCTTTGCTTTTGTCCTCATTGTCTGTACTGGTGTCTCAGCAGGCTCAGTGTGGGAATATATGGCCTTGTTTTTATTTCACCCTTTGTTATTCTGTCTCTTGGCCGTCTTTGTGTTTCCCTTCAATTCTGTTCAGGATTCCTCCTATACCTCTGTAAGACCTGGCTGTAGAGAAAATATGACAAAAAAAATGAATTCTCCAGCTAGAGCTTTTTGTATTGGCCCTTTGATGTGGAAATGAAAGTACACATTTTTAGGTTTTAGGGAGTTTTTAGGACGAAAAAAATAAAAAAAGGAGGATTGCAACACTGGGCACAGTTTGGAGAAATAATTCTGTATCTATTCTAACATGGAGAACAACATAGAAAGGATGTTCAAGGGTTATTTTGCAAAGTCAAATCAGGCACAAAATCTATGTAGTTATGCTTGAATAACAGAATTTGCAAAAGGCAATTAGGTGGAATACAGCTTTTAAATGAGAAGAAGCAGTTTGAAAATCAGCCACATTGACAGATTAAACTAAGGTGCCGATAAAATGAACTCTTGCTTTTCCAAAGCAACAAAATTTGTCTTTTTTTTCTTACAAGTGAGACAAAAAACCTGTAATGTCACAGTTAACAGAAATAGTAAGTGGCCTGTACTTGTATAGCGATTTATAAAGACCAAAGGGCCCCCAAGCGCTTCACACTACACTCATTCATGCACTGATGGACCCGCGACAATCTGACAGAAGAAACATTCACCCCCATTAAAGATATGACCTAATTTGACTAAGGTCCAGCCCATTGGTGAGTAGTCTCGCAAGAATCCGTTTCCATTGCACACGTTCGCCAATCTTTGTCTACTTTCTGCCAATGTTGAAAAAACACAATTTCGCATTTGACGTATTTCCATTAAATAAGAAATGAAGTTAACCCTTCCAGACCGAACGTAGCGCCGGCGATCCAGCTAAATTTCCAGTACCATAATTCCGCCACACTTCGCGCTATCTGAAAAATTTCGATTGTTTCTGAAAGGGGAGAGGTTGCGCTTTCCAGCCAATTTCGGGTGGTCATGGTAATTTTACCCTCACTGTAGCAGGGAGTGAAATTAATCTGAGGGGTTCTCTTTTAATACCTAGATATCCTAGCTTCTTCTATTTTGCATAAAATTTGAAAAATCTCCACACTCCCATAGCCGGGTATTTTTGCACGGAATTTCAAGGAAAGACATTCGTTTAATACCATCTGTAATAAGGCTGTAGCATAAAATGTGGAAAAAGTGAAGCACTGTGAACACTTTCTGGATGCACTGAGTACGACAATCATTATTTGTTTTTGTTTTTTTCTCTCACATATTTCCTTTCTTTTCTCCCTGCCAGATAATCTGGATCGCTCTTTTCCACGTCCCGTCTCATTTACACGGGAGAACCACGAAAGGAGCAGCAGCTGTTTACCTCATTGTCATCCGTGTCTATTGTTTAAAAAAAAAAAAAACGACCACCTGCTAGCTAGAAAGGAGCAGTGGAAAGCTATGTATAGAGCGACTCATAATTGCCACTTGGGGGCTGGTAAATAGCAGCGTGCTGTTTCAGAGGCTCAGCCCCGCACACTGTAATAAGCCACAGTGTAGCTTCCACTTTTCATTAGAGAAGGTCAGAGCTAATTTAGGACGTTTTGCTTAGAGATGGGGAGGAGGGAGGGGTGAGGCGGCGAACGCGGGAGAGCGGAGGATGGGATGGCGACAGTTTGATTGTAGATGGTGTTTGAGTACACCTTTTCTTTTTTTTTTTTTTTTTAAATAATGCAGCAGGTAAGCAAAACATGGCTGCCAACACGCATTCATGCTTGGTTCTCGCAAAACCGCCACAGGCAGCTGATGTCAGTAACCTGTGCCGGAGCAATCCATCCCCGATGACACAAGGCACAAAGCAATTTACACTCATCAGTGACAAGTGTGGAGCATTAGAATGATTTAGTATGTGAACATGTATTACAGCCTTAAGCTCGTAACATACTGGAGACAAACCGCTGTTGAACAGGTCCGGGTGTAATCTCTCTGCGCCCTGACACTAGCAAACGTTTGGTTAATTACATGGCCCACAAGTTAGGGAAGCTGGTAGAGGAAACTATAGGAGGCGATGGTAAGAAAGCAAAGTCTTATGTGATTTTTTTTTTTTTTTATTTGTTTGGTTTCATAATCCTGAATTTTTGAAATCTGTTCGGAAAAAAAAAAAAAAGTCAGGGGCATGAAAATGTAATATCTTGGAGGCATCGTCGCTTATCGCCACCTGCGAAACCCATCTGGAGCCTTCGTTAGAGTGGAACTGATTTTCCAAAGGATCGGGATGCGTCTGAAATACATCCGTCATTCAGCTAAAAAAAAAAAAAAGAGAAAAAAACCTGCGAAAATTATCTTCTGCACGACCTGTGGGGTCGCTGTTCCACTGCAGATTTCTGACATTGCAGTTGTGTGACGGTCACTCGATTCCGTTTGCGTCTGTAATCGTCAGATACACATTTGTTGGGTTTTGTTCCACTGATGTTGCATTTTCCAAAAAAAAATCTATCATTCCAAATTTACTTGTAATACATGCTGGTCTTTGTTCAAATTGATTTTGGACAATGGAAGGAAAATGTAAACATTTAGCACATTTTTTTAGTACGGGAAGTCCGAGGCTTCCCATCAAGAAGTTTGAAGTTCCAACAAAAAGTGGCGTTGGTAAGGAATGATGGGACAGAACGGAAACAACACAGGTACCAAAGAGAAATGCCTTCAAGAACTATCATTGCGAGTGAGTCGTCCGTTCTTTATATACATTTTCAGATATTTCTCCTCAATTCAGAACTTTACTGTTTGAAGTTATATTAAACTCTGTGGAGAATCCATAAACCCCTCACAAAGTCATACATCTTCTTTTTATAACTGCCTCCGGGAAGACCCAGTAAAGAGAGATGAAACTGTAAAGATAAATGCCAAGTGAAGCGTAAAGAAAAACAGCACGCACACACACCTTTGATACGCGAGAGATAGAGATGAAGTCGAAAAAAGAAGTGGGAGAACATTGAACATGTTAACTCGAACTTCCAAGCAAAAGAAACATTTCTTAAATTTCTTCTTTCGCTGCCGTAGTTTTCAGGATGTCTTCACATAAAGACAAAGCGTACGCTACATCGCTTACATGAACCAAATTTCTTTTTTATAGAAAAAAGAAAATCTATTCCTAAAGAGATTTTTACTTTTATCTGCATATAAGACACCAAATACTAATGTGAGAAAATGGCTCAAAGATAAATATGTGAACAGTGAAACTTGTGCAGCTTAGCAGATTAGCGCTGTCATTTTTTTTCCCCCTTATAGTCTTATTATACGTTTAGTTTCAAATAAGTTTGTTTGCATTAAAATTGATTCTTTTGAGCTTTACTATAACATGTTATGATGTTATTCCCTCATCAAAAACATACCTGGAGTGTTGCCTTGATTCTTTCATGCATGTTTGAGAAATCTTTTAATCTCCCGTGGCAACCACTCAGCTGCTCAAAACACCAGAGTGGACCTAGCTCCGCCTTCAAGGACGAAGCTCCTCCTCTGAGCTGCAGCTTCTAAGCTTCTGAGATTCGGCCTCACGGAGCAGCCCTCCAAGGAGACACGCTTCAGTGCTGTTAAAAGGTTAATAGAGGAGAGATATTGTGATGACTTCCTGAAGGCGGAGTTTCAGAGAGAGCAGGAGATTGTGAAGAGACGGAGACCCAATTTCAAGGCGTTAAATCAGGAAGTAAAATCTTTTTTAGTCTTTTTATCTTTGATGTGAAAGCATTTTTATAACAAAATGAAGGTGCTATAGTTGCTTGATTGTAGTATAAAATGAAATTATATGCCTGGAAAACACACAACACCGGCCCTTTAAGAGATTGTGGTCCTAGATGCATTGTTGAGATCTGGAAACAGCCTGGTAATCTTTAGGTTTTTAATAATTGGATGAAGTTAATAATGCAATCCGTTGTACAGAAATTATTTTTCAAGGACTTGTCCAATATCAAAAACGTATAACCTTGGCTTCCAAACAACATTTTTGTCTTTTTTTTTATTTTTTTTTTATTGGCAGCAGAAGAAAATGCTTGGAAGAAACACGAACCTTGACACTTAGTTGTACACTAAATTGTTTATGGAATATCTTTTAAATTTTTCATTTGACCAACTCGCATCCCTGAGTTTCTGCTCCTCCTGTATGATGAGGCGTATTTTTGAACTGTGAAAACTCTGCCTCTTTTCTGATCCCCTCCTCTTCCTCATTTGTCAAGCTCTTGGGGATCTGTGTCGGTTTTGCTCTTCGTCTCCTCGTCTCTTGGTTTCCTTTCTTATCCTCTTCAGATGTGAACATAAAGACGATGCCGTCACAAAGCAATAATAATTTTAATTGACTTACCCTCCCGTTTAGTTTAACTTAGTCTAAAACTGGCAGAAAAAAAAAACAAAAAAACAAAACACAACTCTATTAGAAGTGCTTGTTTACCACTTTCACACAGTCCAAGCAGCTGGCAATCTTTGCTTCCTCTCTTTCGGTGTTGGTGAAGGAGAATAAAAGAAACTTTAGAACCCCTTGAACTTTTTCACGTTTGCAAAAGCAACATTCATTAGGTTCAATGTGAAAGACCAACAAAAGTTAACACATAATAAAGAAAAAGGAAGTTATTTCTGTTCCTTTTTTTTATTTATTTTACAAATAAAAATCTAGAACGAGTGCTATGTGTTAATATTTAGCTATTTTTACATCAACTTAGAGTGTGTGGCCTTCGGTCTGAACAGTTAGAAGCACAATATTTCGCTTAATAGGTGATATTATGCATTTTCTAGATATATAATGACATTTTATAGCACAATCAAGTAACTATGTAACCTTCAGCTGTTATTAAAATGTTGTTTATATCAAACGTAGCCAATTTGACGTCTTGAAATTAGCCTTTGTCTCTTTAAGAGGCTCCTACTCTGGCACTCGACATTCAGCACATCACAATGCCTTTCCATTACGCTGCTCAGGAATGTTGGACCATGACGGACTTTGTAAAAACTCGGCAGATACGCAGTTCCACCAGGTGTTTGCTAATTGCTGTTGGCTAGTTTGAAGGAGCAATGTGGGGGAGTCGCAGAGGGAGGGCTGCTTTTAGAGGCGGAAGGTTAACCTAGCAAATCATGCTAGAAAAATACAACAAAATTAGGCCCATTCCAGAAACATGGCTTCTTTTATTTGTAGCAAAAAATAAAGCTTTCATGCACCGTGATCTTTTATTCCTGTTCACTTTTTCTAAAAAATATTTTTTTACATATTTGTTGAAATGTCGTGACCTTGACCCTAAAAGGAGTAAGTGGCTGTACGACGTTTCTTATCCAGCATTTAACCATTCGACGTGAAAGAATAAAGAAGTCGTCTCGAGTTAGTTGCGACAAAATGGTGGCGAGTTCGGGCAGCTAACGCGTCTTTTTACATCTTATTTTATTGAGCAGTCATTACTAAACTCTGGCTTTCATGGACTGCGGATGACAGCTCTGGAAAAATGTGATGTTTTGCTTATGATGCAGCTGGCACATCGCTGCGCAGAGAAGCCGCTTCACCCCTAAACCCATGTCCGTGTCAGCGCGTCCTAACAGCTCTTTCATCTCGGAGCCAAAAGCATAGCTCGGCTGTTCGGTACACACAACTACCACCGTCACATTTTGTGTTTGCTTCCTAATACGTTTGAGAAAATAAAGAGAGGTTGTTAAGAACACGTCTATTAAGGCAACCGCTTGTTCCATAATGCGCAGCTACTGTGCGAGACAGAAGTCGCAACCTGCTTTGCTGTGCTTTCAAATGCACATTTTATTGGCGCACCATGAGGTTCACACGATCATTTGCAGAGTTTGATGCACACACACACACACACACACACACACAAAAATCTGTAATGGTTCAGTAATCCATTTGCTTTTTATGTCGTCTTTGCTCCTGTTCACATCCACACTGACTTTATAGAACTGCAGATTAACAAGCCTCTCCATGGGTTCCCCCCCCCTTTCTTTCCCCAGAGATGTTAAACTAACTCTGCCTCTGAAATGCTTTAATGCTTCACAGGTTTGGTAGTAATAACCTATGTGAAAATAGAAACGCAGCACACAGAAGCTGTGCTACCTGTGTAAACCTCCGAAGGATTCTACGCTTCAGAACTAAACACCAAACATTAATAAAGTTGACGCAAAGTAATGATGTCAAGCAGGTTCCCCAGAGAAAATTGGCAAACATTTTGTTGTTTCTGCTTGCATTTTTCTTGCAAAAGCTGCCAAAATACATTTGTTCTTAGTGCTATTTGCTAACATTTTATTTTTCATTCAACCAATAGATTTGTTTGTCACAGGAAATCTCCCGGAGGATAAAGTAGTAAAAAAAAGAAGTACTTTTCTTTTTTTTTCTTTTTTTTTGTTCTTTTAAATGAAGTATCTTTATTGAACTTTCAACAATAAATAATGTATTCCCTGAAAAACCCTCTATTGGCTTTAATCATAAAACATTTCCTACAAATGTTTAAAAAGTTTCTAGCATGTTTCCACTGGCGTTTTTGACAATTTATTTATTTGCAAATATAAATATGGCATCTGTAAATGTGCGCGTCCCGTCCAATAAAATGAAATTGGCCCGGACATTTAATTGCACCGCCTTCAGTTTGGATTATGGCATGTAGTCATTTTGGAATCATTTCAATAAGCTTCTACAATCTCACCGTACTTATTTCCATCTAGAGTTGTGTTAATTTTAATGCCAAAATCTTGTAGAGATGATCAGAAAGTTTGCTGCAGAAATTTTCTCCAGAATTTTGAAAAAATTCTCACTATGTAACTTTTATAAAGAATATGTTTGGGTTTTTTTTCACATATTTGTTAAAAATGTCACTCTGTCCTCACAGTATAAGACAGACAATCTGTGAAAAGATCGATCTCCTCCAGCTCCTCCCTGAGCTACTATTGCCATCTGAAGAACTGCTCCAATCAGGGCCAGGAGGAGGGTCTTAATGCTGCTAATCAATCTCATGTACTCACTGCTAAGTGTGCTAATGACCGAGAAACAACTTACAGTTACAGAAAAAAAAAAACTATCTATCCCCCGTCATTGTGGTCACGCTAACTAGCCTGAGCATTCACAACATGCTACGCTAGCTGAAGTGTAGTGGAGAGCAAGGAAGGAGACGGAAGGGGGATGAGCAACGTCACACGAGATTGTGATTGACAGCACTAGGACCCTCCTCCTGGCTGGATTCGTTGTTTCCACTTAGAATTGGGAGAAGACAGAGGAGCTAAATTTGTACAACGCTGTCACAACATTTCAACAAATATGTAAAAAAATATTTTTTGTAAAAATTACTGCAGCTTTAAGTTTGGACTCTGTGGTGGCCAATCTTGATAATCCATAGTATTTATAGCTAGCGGTGGAAATGAGGTCTAACACAATGCTCACGCCGCCAGATTTTTCAACATGTACAAAAACTTTATGACAGTCTGCGTAATCCGGTCACCGAGGCTACAGAAGCATCCTGTGCTTCTGTAATACAAGACAGGTGTGCATTAGTGTGATGAAGCTCTATTTATTCCTATTGTATCCTAAAGTTTGTCCTGCTTACATCCGTTCCTTTTCATAAATTCTTATAAAAAACTGTTCATTTTAAGACTATACTCCTTACAATACCCGGCTATGTTGATATTTAAACCCAACGTGCTTAATAATTTCATCCTTCTCCCAAAGCTGGTGCTCATTCTGGCAGAACGTGTTTAATTTTTATGCACTTACTCAGCTGTAAGGAGTTGTACAATGCTGCACATTTATACAATAGTACAGACCGGCGCTTTTCTCAATGCATTAACCTGCATACATTATAAAATATTGTCCTTCTTGTGTGTAGCTTTGAGCTTGAAAAGCTTCTTTGTCAGCAGATTACTGAGAAGGAGCATTGTGGTTGTTGGAACCACTTCTGATTTTCTTTTTTGAGGCAGCTTGGAGCAACAAATGCCGTTTCATTGCTCTTTTGCACTCTAATTGTTTCCTATCTGATTGTGGCTGTAATCATGGCTCCATTTGTGCCATCAGACATTTAGTAAGTACCATTTCTGCCATCTCTTGTCATCTTGTGTGCATTCTGAGTCCAACGGTGAAGCCTTGTACCAACTCCCAGCTTGCGCGGTTAGTGGGTGCCGAGAATCAAAGAGTAAATATTGATCTGTGTGCGTGGGGTTGTCTGTCTGTTCTGCTCAGAGTGCGCTACACCATCCAACATGAGCCAGACTGATTCTTTGAACAGGCAAGACCGCTGTTCTGTAAAAGTACAGGTATAGCTAAAGGTAAAGTACCACCCGGTTAGGGATGGTAAGTAATAAATTTTGTCCTTAAAAGTTAGAGTTTGCAACAGGACTGAAAACCTTAATCTGTTTTAAAGTGGAAGAACCATCAGCAACGAGTCAGTGGTTGAGCCCCCCTCAATAGTTACTGAATTGCAGTAGCCTTTATGGGCATATTGAAACATGCTAGCCGACGATTATCACAATTGGTTTTAGCCATCAAGTTAAGCCATCAAGTCAAATAATGCACTAAATTTTAAATTTACGTGTCATATATAAAAGAAAAAGAGGTTGCATTGTTTTGTTATTAATTGTCAACACTATGACAATTAGAAACCAAGATCCAAATTGCATAGGTCAGTATAAAGTTTTCATTAAAATATAGCAAGGCAGATGGAAGTAGGTGAGTTATGCTAGCTTAACTTTGACAACCTTTACATGTAGACATGCTGTGGAAGTCAATGTGTTTGGGTTCAGTTAAAGACATAAATAAGTCAACCCACACACCAACTCTGACAGATCATCAGTAGAGCAGGTGCTTAAATAAGCTACTCAACCATAGCTGTGTTCAGATGATCATTTATTAATAATTGCAAAATAAATATCAAGTCTCAAAAAACATAAAACTGCGACAGACTGAATGTTCTGTTCTTGAGTTGGAAATGTTTGCATGTTTTGTCGTGTTGAATCCTGATACACCAGGAAACAATCTGTCGCCTAGTGGAGCTGTTGTCAGTCAGCTGCTATGGCAACAGGTCTCTGTGTGGTACAAAGCCAACACAGAGAGCGTAAAAAAAAAAAATGAATACAAGTGGTTTTGAGCTGTTCTTCAACGGTTTTTCTGCATCATTTTTCCATTTGCTGCGGCGTACTACACTAGCGTAATATTACCTACATGTCCATGTTTTATTGATTTGTTCTACAGTGGTGGAGCGGCTACCGATGACAAGTAAAAAAAAATCATCCTTTTTGTTCTCCAGGGTAAAGTGAGAGTGCCAAATTTCCATATATTACCAATAACATTCAATATGTCTATAGCAGCTCTATTCAGGAAGAAATAAAATGATATATAGCTAGGCTCTGATGTCTAATTAGAGGACTTCCGAAAACATTCGGCTACACTTGTGTGACCACACATGCGTCACGCTTTTGAAATGTAGAATTTGTCACAAAAAATTAAAACCTGGTTTTAGACCACTAATTTGTAATGGTCCACCACATAAAATCCAGACAAAATACAAGTATGTGGGTGTAACATGAGAAAATGCAAAAATTCAAATGGCACTATTCAAGAAATACCTTCCACCCAACACAGCCATGCTTCCAGCTGACCCATTAAACTTGCCAGTCTCCGTCTGCACAGTCTCCTCTCTGATTGTTATGGGAACACGTCTTACCTGGCTATCGGACTTTACAGAACAGCTCTGTAAGCAATGTGCCACACAGAGGCATGTGTTGAGGAGCCTACCATTTAAATTTTTACTAATAAAGCTTAGGATGTTTGAAAAGCATTGAAACTTTTGTAAAAAAAAAAATAATAATAATAATAATATACCTAAAGTGCGACACAGGTCAATGCTACAATGACATTCCAGTTTTCTAGTCCAAGTTCTGTGGCCTTGTCTGGGCTGGAGGTGATTCTGAGCAGCAGATCAAAGTCCTGTCTGCTTCAGAGAGAGGGGGAAACAGCCGAGGGCCGCGATGCTATCAGTCCACCCTGATGTTCCCAAACAGCAGATCTAAGCAGAGATGTGAAAAGAGCAGACTGTGTGTCCTAATGGGACTGCAGATCTGCACTATCTTGGAATCCTAATGTCTCTGCAGGCGTTCAGATGGTAAACACTGACTGATTAAACAGATGATGAATGAACGTCTACGTTCCCTTCCCCGCCCGCTGACTGTCAGGGGAAGGTTCGAACAAGACCCACAATTTGTGCTGCAGTAGTTCACGTACTTCAGCATGAAGAGGTTTGTTTAAAACCTGACGAATGCGACATTTTTATGCTACAAAACAATCCTCAAACCACAAAAACATTTAAAATTTAACTGGATGAAATTGGATGAGTATTTTTATTTTTTTTTGTAACATACAGTAAAAAATGTGTCGGAAAATAATAAAATACTTGCAAAATTAATTAATCATTTGCACTTGATTAGTTTTCATCTTTAGCTCAATGCAGAATTTAATGAAGTTGGAATATTTAATACAATCCGATGAAGACTGGAGGCTATGTTATCTCAATAAAAAATAAAAATCACTGCCATATCGGTGTTGTTACTCACATTGTTGTGTAACCATGGAAATTACCCGGCATTATTTCTTTATATAAAAAAAATACATTCTAACTTTTCTTTATTAACTTTCTTTTGATGTGAATTTACTCACAACACATCCTTATGAAAACCTAAAAAGCTTGTTCTTACCGAGTCTTTAGGTTCATCCTGTTCGCTTTACTTATCATCTAAATGCGTCTCCGTTAGAGCCGGTAAGATTAAGCCTAGAAAGGCGCACGCTGGTGAATGTCAAGTCCAGACCCACGATCCGAAATTGCGCATAGGGACAAACACTAAGTAATGAAGCCTACGGAGAACATGCTGAAAGTTTATAATGGCCCAGGTTAGAGGAGGAGCATCAAAGCCTTTCTGGAGCTTTTAACCACGAGCGAAGCGGTCTGCATCACTGATTTGCAAGCAGGTTAGAATGTCAAGGACTTTTTTTTTAAAAAAAAAACAAAGTTTTTCTCAGGCTAAGCTTTGTAAAACCTTTGAATGTATCAAACTGCACATGGTGTAACAAACTGAAAGTTAGTCAAACTGTATATAAACGGCTGTGGCGTGATGAGAAAAAAAAATAAAACAGTCACACCTTTCACAGGGAAAATAGTTAAATAATTTTTTGCCAGGCAGACAGCAGAACGACCTCTGTTGAAGCAGAGTTGATGTAGCACACAACTGTAGACCGGCTTTTAACACCTTTTCTCCACTGAATGAAGAAAAAAAAAAAAAATATATATATATATATATATTAAAAATGAGTTAAAATAAACATTTCTACTTTATCTAATCTTTTTGTAGTTAGCCGTGATGCTTTAGTTGCTGCTGTAATCTTGTCTTGCTAACCCAGGTTTAGCATTGCGTTGCAGTTTACATCAATCCACGTCTTTAAAACCAACACCACTAAACCATCAGGTAATTCATATATTTCTTGTATGATTTCCGATGAACGACTTTGTTCCTCTGTTTCTACTCACCGCTGTTTGTCCCTTTGTTCAGATCCTACAGCCTCAACACCACTTCCTGTTGATGTCAGCGATTGGCTCACCTGGCACAACAAAATGGAGGGTTTTCGTTTTTGTATAGCATTGCTTGTTGTCTTTAAGGTAACATTTTGAGCAGTGCTACGTTGTGTTTTGGAGATTTTGTTGCTTGGTTTAGCCGGTTTTCCACTGGCGCAGACCTATGACATGCAGGCAGGTTTGTATGGCAGAAAATGAAATAAAAATAAAGAAAATATGCTCATGCCGTTTACTTATCACCTTCCTTGACTCTTCTACAGTACTACACTACTTCAGTCTCTCAGGGGCATGCTAAGAACAAAATGGCGTCCCCCATTATGTGTAATGGAGGTTGATAGCTATGGAAAGCTTTAAGGTTGCACAGAGCCCTTGGTTATCATCACACTGGCAGCATGTTGGAGTCCTGTGGTCATTTATTTAATGCACTGCTGGTCCTAATTGAAATAAGTCACTGCACCCAGCTTCAGGAGAGAACCATCTTAACGAAAACTCATTTGGTTGTTGGATTTACATTCCTTGAAGGAAGTTTTCCAAATCTGGCGTTAACCCACAACAGTCTCGCATCGCATTATAGTCATTTAGCTTTGTCTTCATTCTGAAGGGGAAGAATCAGTTGTAAAAGTAGGACGAATGCCAGCAAAACTTGGGACATTTTTAATCCGAGACTGAGATTGCAATCCGTCTTCGGCACAAAGACCCGAGGCATAAACACGGTCTGCTGGTGAGGTCGCACAAGTCTACCTTTGAGTTAGTCCACATAAAAGCCACATGCATGCAAAACTCAAGTGGCACAGAGGTTGCTGTAATCAGATGATCTGAATTCAGCCTGAATGAAGACCTTGAAGTTTTCTGAATACTGAAAATACAGCAACAGCAATACATTCAGCAGCTAAAAACATGCTTCTCTAATTGTCATACGCTTCAGTAACTATTTAAATAATTACCCTACAATCTTTCTCTGATCAACACATGACTGCTCAGACTACTCGGCTGATAATGTTATAAAGTTAAACCGCCAGAAGAGGAGGCGAAATGCTCATTGGATACGTTTGGAGAAATACTTTGTCATTCTGTGCAGACGGAACAAAGCGCTGCTTCTCTTGTTCCACCATCACTGTCAGTGTGAGCCCTGCCCAACAACAGTCCGGTGTCTAATAAGTCCTGTCCAATTACTCTCTGAATTGTTAATTAGCCTCAACTGATGCCGTGGAGCAACCCGGGTGGACGTGAACAGAGACGATCAATCCTGGCTACCGTTGAGAGTTTTCCACGTTGTTTTGTCCAATTCTTTTTTCTTTTTTTTTGGTGAAATACAGATGCAAAATAATGACTTAGATAAAGCAAACTGCTAAGAGATTTTTGCCAATTTCTTATATGTTTCACGCTAACGCAGCTCATTAATGCATGTATCTATATTATTACCGTTTTAGCGTTTACCACACTGGTCAACAGCCAGAAAATTGTCTGGGTTTTTTTGACTGATTTACGGTAATTTTGATGTGCTGAAAACAAAAATCACATTGGTTTTGCTCAACCAGGTCAACTTTCTGAACTATGGAGCAACATGGGCATCAAAACGCATCACTTGTTCTCATGAAAGGATCCTGAGAATCTGGATCAATGAGTGTTGAGCAGGAGGAGAGAAGATGATGTAATGTTCAATTTATATGTACTTACCTTTTTCTCCTAAAACCTTTTTTGGATGAGAAATACGGAAACGAACTGATAATAGCGCCAAAAATGTAATCAATTTAGTTACAAGATCGGATTTCTCTAAATCAAATTAGAATAAAAACCTGACCTGATTGAGGAAGATGGATGTCATTTTTGGATTCAGCATGCAAAATAGTCCAAATTCTGTTGAATAAAACAACATAGACAACTTCCAAAAAATATTTTTTTGTAACCCGGTTCTATGAATGCAGGAGTGACCATCCACAGCACAACACAGTCATTTCCCAACGGCAAATTAGAAAGACCAATTCTTCTAACGTGTCCATTTTTGGACTGCAGGGGGAAGCTGTTGCACCCTGCAAGAACCCACACAGGCACAGAGAGAACACAAAGTACTCAATGCAAAAAATGACCAGGTAAGGATTTGAACCAACGCCCTTCTGTTAGCAAGGCAGCACAGCTTGAAATAGATCCGCAGCTCAACCTTTGAACAAATATTACACTTTTGTTTTTGTCACCAGAAAAGTGCATCTGCTGCGTTCCCTGTTGCTCCAACTCATACCACCATCTCATCCTGCTCTACATATATATTTTTTTACATAGAAAATGTTTCTCACGTGTTCTTGATTATGCGTTAGCCTTATCCAAGTGTACAAAGAAAAGCACAAAAAAACGCCAACTGAACAATTTTTTCAGAGCAGTCCCCCGTTCCTCTTCTAAATTTCTTTCATATTTTCTCTTCCCAACTTGCCCAACATTTTAGACAACGCCTGACAAGCAGATTGGATTTGAAAGAATGCATCTCCCGCTTGGCCGATGGGGTCGTATCCTCCCAGGTCAACCATCCATGAGGTGCAGCTTGAAATGGATTCCTCCTGTGTGGGCGTGTGTGTGTGTGTGTGTGTCCCACAACTCATTACGTGACCCAACATTCCCAGTCAGAAAATTTCACCCTTCATGCTCAAAGAGGGTTATATTTCTAAAAAAAGTAATGTAGGTGTCCATCCATCCATCCATCCATCTTCTTCCGCTTATCCGGGGTCGGGTCGCGGGGGTAGCAGCCTAAGAAGGGAGGCCCAGA
>CAEGAE010024945.1:0-25050 GCA_903067095.1 Girardinus metallicus
CCTCCCTTCTTAGGCTGCTACCCCCGCGACCCGACCCCGGATAAGCGGAAGAAGATGGATGGATGGATGGATGGATGGTGGCACTTCTGGCCCTCCATACATCCTGGGTAACTTCACAATACCACCACCATATTCTGAGTTGAAGCAGCATTATGAAACTGAAGGGCTACCACAGTACTCCCACTTTTGAATAATTAATGACAAAGTAGGTAAACAATAATTAATACATTTATTTATTTACAGAATTGTGGCACTTATGCCCCTCTGCACTTCCAGGGCAACTACACAATTAATCTAAAATTTACAGTGTAATATGAAAGTGAAGGACAGCAGCAGCAATACCACCAAAGTTGACTAATTAATCATTTTAGGTAAAAATTTCTTGATTTATCTATTTGTAGGCTGTGGCATTGCTGGCCTTCCGTACAACCAGGGCCAATGAACAATACAACAACAATAGATCTAAAGTTTACAGTATAGTATCACACTGAAGGACTATAAAAGTACCCTCAATTTTGAATAATTAATGGCAATTTAGGTAATCATTTATTTATCTACAGAATTGTGGCACCTCTGGCTTTTCGTATGTCCAGGACAACCACACAATACAACCATCATAAACCTGAAGTTTATGAAAATGAAGGACTACTACAAATATTGTGTTGATATATTACTCTCCAATTTTGAGTAATTATATACATTTTTGGTAAACATTTATTGACTTATTTATTTACAGAATTGCTGCACTTTTTGCCTTCCATAACAACCACCACAAAACTTTATGCTGCATTATGAAACTGAAGGTCGTTGAGACTTTATTTAAATTATTTTCTGAAAAAGCTCATTTTCATCCATCCATTAACAATTAAACTTGCTGCAAGATTTCACACATTTAAAAAAGTAAAAAAAAAAAAAAAACTTTCTTGTCAACAACTGATTCATATTTTTGCAACTAACTGACTTAAAAATATTCAAAGTGTTGCAGTTTTGTGTAAAATCTATTAGAAAGCTGCCAAAATGTGTCAAATTTGTATTTACTTTCCTGCAATGTTCACCCCCTGCGTTAAACCCGTTTCAGTTTGCTAGCTGCCTTATTGCGCTAAGAACAAACAGGAAGTCATGTTGAGGCGCCGGCCATTTAAATCCCGGGTCTCCTGCGCCTTTCTACAATCTGTTTACATGCTCTGACATCTCATGCCTTACAGCCTTCGCTGTGTTTACACGCAAACATCCGTTATCCTCGGCGCGACGGCAGGCAGGAGAGAGAAAAGACCAGATTTGAAATGCAGAGCGGTTTGCTTTCCCTCATATCCGGCGCAGAGATCGTTTCGGATCAGGAACGGTTAGCGTGAGGCGTTGCTGTGTTGAAGATCTGGTTTCATCAGCAGGCGGTGGCGCCGCAGCACGCGTCCAGATTTAGATGCTTAAGTTGGATGTTTGTATTTAAAAATGAGTGAAGTGTCAGCTTCCTGAGGGATTGGCTGCTGCACGTTACTCCTTAAAAAGCACATCTGGATGCTGGGAGATCATTATTTTTCTCCCTCTACGCCCAGACAGAAGTTGAACCGTTATGTAAACCTTCAACTTCACCACTTTTTCTCATATTAAAACCGCAAATGTTCATGTACCTAATTGGGTTTTTATGTGATGGAGCAAGAATTTGGGAGAAAATACTTTCCAAAGTTTTAATCACACTATCAGTAATCTGCTGATGTGCTAACAGCAAAGCTAGCTTTTCGCTTAGCGCCTTGGCTAACATTCAGAATGCTAGCACACTTAGCTTCCTCTGAATTAATGTTTACAGATGAAATCTACAGAGTTAATTCACTTGGCTGTTTCGTAAACTTTCAGCTGAATAAAGTTTGTGTTGAAGTTTTGGTTATCAATTAAAAAATTCTTCATGCTCTTATTTTGGAGAGGAGGAAGACTGCTTATGCAGCAGTTCTGTTTCCTCTACTTATATTCTTATAGTCTTTTTCCCCAAAATATTTTCATTTCAAACAAGAAACACCCAGAACAAAAAAGACAGGATCTGAATGTGATAACTGACAAACTCTGAGGATATTATTATAGAAGATGTAAATTATAAAGTTAAAAATGAATTGATTCTCAAGGGTGACAGTCTTCACTTTAGCATTAGCTTCCAAATATGTTGGTATAGCATTTTAGCCTAAGTTTCTGCTAAATATTGTGTTGATATATCACTTTAGCATTAGCTTCTGCTACATACCATGTTGGTATAGCATTTAGCATTAGCTTCTGCTACATACCATGTTGGTATAGCATTTAGCATTAGCTTCTGCTATATATCATGTTAATATAGCACTTTAGCATTAGTTTCCAAATATGTTGGTATAGCACTTTAGCATTAGCTTCCAAATATGTTGATATAGCATTTTAGCCTAAGTTTCTGCTAAATATTGTGTTGATATATTACTTTAGCTTTAGCTACTGCTACATACCATGTTGGTATAGCATTTAGCATTAGCTTCCAAATATGTTGGTACAGCGTTTTAGCAGTAGCAGAGGTATCAAGACGGTTGAATTTTGAGCTTCAGCGTTAGCATCCGCTAAATACCGTATCAGAAAAGCGCTTTAGATTAGCGATGTCACAGCTAATTTTTAGGGTTAGTGCTTTAGGGTTAGCGAAGCTAACTTTTTCTTTAGAGGTTTCCATCGCTGCAATAGTGTCACGAACGTTTTTCAAAATCTTTTCTGCCACAGATTCTCGTAGCTCAACCTCGATCTGATCACAGTAACAAACGACACGGCTAATCAAAATAAAAACCCTGCATGACCCACTCCGTTCCCATAACTCAGCTCGTCTATTAAGGCCATTACTGTGAGCTATTAGCTTCATTAACAGAGAGGTGATCAATCAGCGGCGTAACGAGGGCCGCCTGCCACTCCGGTCACTCTGACCGCGTCTCACAAGCAAATGTTGCTAATCACTCTGACTGACAGCATCACTGGACCTGATCACAGGAAAATAATCATCAACGATTTCATTGAGTTTTTGTAAACTTTTTCCCTCCAGACATGATTAATACTTAATCATGTTGTGCAAATAGTAGGGAGAAATTAACACTTTGTCCTGGGTTGTCCAAAGTGCGGCCCTTTGGTCACTTGTGGCCCCTGGAATAATTTTGTGTGGCCCCCAACTGCACTTCAAAAATGGTACACAAAATCACATTCAGTAATTTTATTGACAAATTAAAACAATCTTAACTGGAAAATGTTTACTTTCAGTGTATCGTTGGGTCACTATGGAGCTAATTTAAGGTCATAAAGTTAATTCAAATTTTAAAAAAAATTATTTTTATTAAAAACAATTGTAACTAAAAAATTATTTTGAAACAAAATAAACTGTAAGCAAAATATTATAAAGTGAAAAAAGTGAAAGTAAAAAACAGGTCAAAAATGACTTTTCAGTTTCAGATTTTCTTTTCTTTTGAACAAACTGCCAGCAGATCGGCGGCATGGGGGGGCGTTGGGGGGCATTGCTCGCACACGGAGGCCGCCATGCCGCCCCTGGAAGCTGCTTTCACCTTAAAGTGACCAACTCTCTGTCATCCCTGTATCGATTTGATACAGCAGGGGCTTCCGCACGTCCAATATCTGAGCTTTCTGTCACTTTTTTCAGCCATTAAAACTGTTTAATCCGTTGTTAACAAGCCGTAACCTGTTTTTCCGAGCCGCCTTTAAACGCAACATGAGACGCTCGCGCTGTGTCTGTGCGGCAGCGAAGGTTTGTGTTAGAATCACGGCAGCAAAACTTTGCACAGTATTTCCCCCAAACTAACCGGCTGAGTTCAGTAAAGCTGTGGGTAATGTTAGCTAAACGATGACTAGCTAATAGCAACACAGCACCTTCAGCTTGCTAACTAGTAGCCTGTAGGCTACTGATGTTGTCGTCTACATTCAAAAGTGTGTAGTTCTGGTTACATTGAGTAACGTTTTTGGAAAAAAGGTACTTATATGAGTAGTTTTACTGCACTGCATCTTTTTCTCTTACTTGAGGAATATTATTAAAGCTGTGTGTTCACTTTGCCCCTCCACAATAAGCCGATGGCCCCCGTTAACCTCGTCTGGCACCGGGGCTGACTGCCAGGCTTTCCTTACACCCCCGCCAGGCTTACCATTATTGGTTTATTTATTTTATGTCTGCCTTTTTGGTGTTTACGTATATTTAATAATGTCTTCCAATTTTCAAATTTCCTGTCAACTTTAAACATTTTTCACTCACAAACTCGGCTTGGCAGGTTTTCTGGGGGAAAACCCAGAAACTCCACATCAATACCAACTACACACGAGAAAGGCAAAACATTATGACCACCTATAAGTGAAGTAAATAAATGCATTTTTCCCAGTTTTTCATAAATAGTGGATTTAAAACCTTCCTTTTCATGCACTATTTTGTGCTGATTTATCCCCCCAAAAAAAGTTCACTGCAGTTTGTCGTTTCGGTGTGACAAACATTCAGAGATTTCTAAGCCACTGTAAGTCACGGCCGTTTACTCTATCAGAGACATTTTTATAGGAGCGTCATGTAAACATGTTTGTATGAACTGGTGCCACTCACAGCTGCCCGCGGCTCAGATCCAGCTGAACCCGTGACAGCCCAACGCGCTCCAGAGTCATTTCACAGCTTCCTCCCTTCGACGGAGCGCAGGTGTGAGTTCGACTCGCTCCTCCAGCTACGAACACAACTGCTGCAGCGCCATTAGAGCGGCAGCAAAAGGGAGAGCAAACAGACGGAGAACAAGGAAGGAAAGACTTTGTGTTTGTCAAAATGTCGCGAAAGGAAAATATGTAAGAGGAAACTCCACGTTTGCAGCTTGTCCGGGAAAATGGGAGCAGAGTTTAACCAAATGCAGAAGGAAGATTTATGCAAATAAATCCAATAAAAATCATAAACAAATAAAGATTAGAAGAATTCTCTTATTAAAAATAAAAATAATCAGTGGAGAACTGTTTTAATCAACATCACTAGAAATCCTGGACTACTCCTGAGGGATCCGAATTTACTTTAGTAAAATTTACTTTAGTAAAATTTACTTTAATGAGATCCAAGCTGAACAAAATCCACTGGCAGACTATTTCACTTATAACTTGGGAAAATATCTTAGTTTTGTCTTATTTTAAGTGTACTAAAATATTTGTGCAAGAAACTCGTCCAAAAATACTATCTTAAAAATCTTTACAATAAAAACTCTTTTACTTTGAACAGAATTTGTTGGTTCCACCTGAAAATTGTGTAGAGATTTTAAAAACTAAATCCAAGAGAAGAAACTTCCCTTCTTTTCTCTTTTCTTCCTTATCTTGACTGCGCTGCACTGCTTAGTCAAAAATGTCAAATAAAGCCAAAGTTTAAACTTCAAAGTTTGCAAACTGACCCGGAGAACGGCCCGCCTGCGAATCGGCGCTGGTTCCAGGATGTGTGTTTAAGAAACGTCGCTGCTCTTACAGCACAGCTGAGCAGAAATCAGGAGGCAATTAGCCACAAATTAGCCTGAGCAGAGTGAGGATGTGAGGGGGAAATGTTAATCCCTGAGTGGGAACTTCACACAAATCCTAAGACAGGAAGAGGAGGGAGGGAAACAGCAGCAGGGCAGTTTGGTTTTTATTTAAACCAAACTGGAAATGAAACAAACGGGAGCGGTTTTAAAGAGACGTAACGTGAAACAAAAACAAAATCTCACCAAGTTTTGGTTTATTTTTTTTTTTTTTGGTTTTGAAGATTTAGACAAAAGTTTGCAGTGAGTAACTTTAGTATAAA
The DNA here is from genome assembly GCA_903067095.1 of Girardinus metallicus. NCBI lineage: Eukaryota > Metazoa > Chordata > Actinopteri > Cyprinodontiformes > Poeciliidae > Girardinus > Girardinus metallicus. The sequence continues at coordinate 5,780 of CAEGAE010024945.1, forward strand.
GTTACTCACTGCAAACATTTTACATATTAAATGAAACTGTCACTCTGTCGTGACAATTTTCACGAGAATCTGTGAAACAATCAAACTCCTCTGGCTTCTTCAAGTGCTAACTAGAAACAACCAATCAGAGAGAGCCAGGAGGCGGGTCTTAGCGCTGTCAATCATGCCTGTGTATGCTAAGACTAGTTAGCATGGTAACAGTAAGTTGCTTCTCTGCCTTTAGCACATTTGTCAGCGCGTTCACAAGGTTGATTGACAGCGCTAAGCCCGCTTCCCGGCTCTGATTGGTTGTTTGTGGTGAACTTCTAGCAGCTCAGGGAGAAGGTGCAGGAAATTGATCTTTTCACAGATTGTCTCATGTTAGTATGTAAAATAATATAAATTGATTAGAGTTAAATAGTGCAGCTTCAGGTTTTAATATGTTTTACTACATTCCATCCATTCTTTACAAATTTCCCCTGGTAGTTTGTTTGTGGAGAGGGAGAAAGAAAACAGCAGCGACTGAACTAATTACTAGTCCAGCAGCAGTTGAGCCAAATTAATGTTAGTGTAATTTAGGAGGAAGTGGACACGCTCCAGAGTCCGCGGTGCGAGCCAGGATGGAAGAGGCGAGAGACTCGGCGGCGGCGCCCCATCGCGCCCCATCGCCATGGAAACAGGAAGACGGCAAGACAATGGCTGGACTGGGTTCGTGCGGGGAGAGAGGGAGAGAGAGGAGGGGGCTCTGTGTTTGTTTTGTTAATTTAGCTCTGCGCCCCGACGGACACGGCTAATAATGAAGATATTAAAACCGAATGACGCTTTCAGGCTCCGCTGACATTCAGGAAATATTTGTCTAAAAATCTGATCATAAAAACTGTTAGATTCTCCAGAAATATGAGGATGATTATACGCCTGCTGCTGAAAATGTCGATTAAACACGATTAAGGAAACAATCAGAACATATTTACTTTGCAAATGTGAGAATAATTTCAGCATTGTGATAAGAAAACAAACTAAGCGTTATATAAATCTCAACATTACGAGAGGATTTCCAGCCATTTCTACTTTTATTTAAATGTACAGAAGTGTCAAACTGCACTTTTTCAAATGAAAATGCTAAAAATCGCCTCAGGGCCATCGTCACAGAAAACAAGAGAGTAAAAGTCAAGAAACGCAAATGTTAAAAAGAAAAAAGGAACTTTAAAGAGATGTTTTTCTGACCGGCACAAACAAAAGTTTGCTGAAAAAAACCTAATAATTAATCAGGCGTAAAACTCAAGCTAAGCACTGATTTGGTTGATTATAACTGGAAAATCGATGCTGGAACAGACAGAACCGTTACTGACACTGTTTTAACTCCAGCTTAAGAAATAGTGTATTGAAGTTAGCATAAAATACTTGGGAGAGTGCTAGTTAGCACTAAACGCAACATTTTAGTTATTTACGCAGGGAACATCTGCACAACTAAAATGAACTAGACAATGCAGATCAGCAGAATGACTCCTGCAGAAAACGCAAGAAAGAGCTAAAGACAACGAAGAAGCAGAAAACGCTGATATATTAATTGCTAAAGTTGATTGGAATTTGCAGACAGTAGAACCAGTAAAAGCAAAGGGCATCTGGAGAAAGGAAGACGAGACGAAATGAACAGAGAAAAACAGATTGAAGAGCTGGAAGGTGCGGCATGTCTGCTCCAGAAGGGTTTGGCAGAAAACCGTGAGATCTGCAGCAACGACAGTCATCGTTTTGATGCATAAGTTATTTCTCTACAGTTAAATACGTATGAACAGCTTAATTTTGTTTGTCAAAAAGCATGAAAAGTTGCAACTGCGGAAAAACCGTAAGAGATGCCAAAAAGCCGAGACAGTTTAAAGTCTTGTGACTTGTTGAGAAGTTAAATGGAGTTTCTGTGTTGAAACTGTGAGAAAGCAGAAGATGTTAGCAGAATTTAGTGGACTGAAAAACCTAAACAGGATCTTAATAGTGGGAATGCAGTAATGCATTGTGACTGGATTTGTTTGTCTTAAATGTCATGGTTATGTCAGCGTCAGCCGTGTTCATGTGAGCAGATAAAACAGAGAAAAGACAAAAAGTCCTTTTGTCCAAATTCCTTATGAATTTCTTGTAACGTTTTTGGTCAATACAGTAACAGGATTCATTCTTTTCAAAAGGACATTTAGTTCCTTTAGTCTTTTTATTTTTCATTATGTAGCATCAGGGCGTTTTTTATTTTTTTATATATGCCATATGTTTGTCCTTAGCTTCTTCTTCTGCTACTCACTTGTAGAATATTTATAAAACAATTATTTTGATAAAATATTAATTTTAATAGTTGAATATTATATTTATTCTCCATTTGTGGATAACGACTCACGCTTTGGTTCTTTGGTGTCCCAATCCCTCAGGTTCTTCTTAAATAGTTTCATGATTCTTTTTATTTTTATAATTATTATATATTTTATTTTTAGATTTTTGGATTCATTTATATATTTTTTTATTGAATTATTATTTATTTTTTATTTTAAATGTTTAATATTTTTTATTTTTAAAAGATGTAGTTTCTTGATTCTTTTTTTATCATGTTATTTTTCTACTTTTCTATTTACTTATACATTTTTTTTCCGTTATTCATTTTGACTTTTTTTCATTTTTTTTTTTTTTTTTTGTTTTATTAAAAAAGAATTACCAGTTGGAATAATTTACAGTTATACATTTATTTTATTTAATTATATTTGTACTTATTTATGCATTTATGTACATATTTGTTTTTATTTATTTTTATTTTTTTTAAATAGTCTCTTGAATTTTTTTTATTACATTTTGTTTTTTTATATTTTTTATTTTCAATTTATATGTAATTACAAAAAACAAAAAATTGTTTTTTATTCCTTTTATTTTTGTTATTACATATTTAATTTTTTTATATTAACATTTTATATATTTTTTGGAATTAAAAAATTTTTTTTTATGTATTTAAATTTCTTTTAAAGTTTTTTGAGCGACTCTGTATCCACAGTTTAAAAAAGGTGGATGGTCAAACAAACCTGGCAACCCAGCTACCGCTCATTAGCATTAGCTTTAGCATTAAATCTAGGTGGTTTTTGCATCCTTCGTCATCATCTTTGCTGTGATATTTCGATCAAACTGAACAATCTACATCATCAGACTGTCATTTGTCACCATTTTGATCTTTCGATTCAGATTTTAATAGACTCTTAATCTCCCTGGTGAAACCTCTGTCATGAGTGCCTTCCTTCCTTTACGAGCTTTTATTACGACCCTCTTTAAAGAGCCACAAACACAGCAGTAAATCTCCCTCTGCGGGCGCTAAAAGGCTCACTTACGACCTCACATGAGGTCTCTGAATATCGTTCTGGCAGAAACGGGCAGCTGGGAGTGGAAGTGAGAGGCAACAGGGGAAGATATCGACCAGAAGCCATGTGAGCTGCGGTCAGCTGAGTGCTCCTCTGTCTTCCAGAGGAAGGGGGCGACGTTTTAGCAGCCACTGGCCGAACAGAAACAAAAACATTTACGTGCTTTTAGAAGGGAGGCTGGTTTAGGTTTTAGGTTGGACTTTAAAAAAAATAAATATATATTTCCAAACGTAGCACTTCAGAAAAGAAAGATAATTTATAACTACTTAACAGTGGCAGACACAATTCTGTTAATGTGCTAACATCTGAGCTAATTTTTCATTTAGCGCTTTTGCTAACTTTGAAAACATCCAGCTATTTGCTTCCTCTAAATTACTTTTTCCAGATAAATTCTAAAGCACTAATTTACTTGGCTCTTTTGTAAACTTTCAGTTGAATACAGATCGATTTCTGTGTTGAAGTTCAGCCTATCGACCGTTCAGAATTGTTAGTTAGCCGTTTATATTCATGGTCTTATTTTGAAGGAGGTGAGAACTTAACGCAGAAGTTCAGTTTCCTCTCACAATCTCTCTATTTTTTTCCCCTATCAGTAAATTTATACAGGAACAAAATAAAACACAAACAATAGAAAGTTAGAGCTTTAACATTAGCTTCTGCTAAATACCATGTTACTGCCTTAGCATTAGCATGATTATTATTAGGGCTTTGGCATGCGCTAAATACCGTGTCGGTATACTGCTTTAGCATTACTTCTGCTAAATACCATGTTAGTATAACGTTTTAGAATTAGCTTAAGCTAAATACCATGTTGGTATACTGCCCTAGCATTAGCACAACTAATGCTTATGACTAGAAATTTAGCATTAGCTTCTGCTAAATACAACATTAGTTTAGTGCTTTAGCATAACTAACCACAAAATACCATGTTGGTGTAGCATGTTAGCATTAGCACAACTAATGTTTACAGTTAGTGCTTTAGCATTAGAATCTGCTAAATACTATGTTGGTGTATGCTTTAGCATTAGCATAGCTAATGTTTATGATTAGTGTGCTTGGGTTAGCCAACTTACTTTAACCTCTTGGTCTAATCTCATGCCTGTTCACAGTAGAAATGAAACTAAAAATAAGAATAAAATCTATATTTTTCTACTTAGCTACGAATCCTAACGCGCTCCAGGTAACCTCAGATGTTTCTACAACTCCAATATAGCTTTGATTGACGCTGAAATAAATCTTCTGTTACCTGCTTGAAAACACAGAATCTTCATCTGCTTTCCAGCAAATCTAAAAATAAAATGTTGGTAACTTAGCTGATCTCAGGAAGGTCATGCCTGTTGACATTTAAGCAGTTTTCCTTTTTTATTATTTATTTTTGCAGGAGCTTGCAGATACGGAGCGCTCAAAGCACCAAAATCCCTCTGTAACCTTTTCTTTCCTTCAAGGGAATTTCTTGCAACGACTATGTGGAGCTGCTGGACTCATATGGTTCAGTAGTTCATTAAAAAAAGAACTGGGTCATGGGCGAAGCTCGGGTCTAGTAGTTCACAACCTCAGGGCAAGAGTTGGCTTAGAGATACTAAAGGAAACAGAAATCGAACGAGGCCAAGACATGAATCGCTTCAACGTACCAGAACGGCTTTCGTCTCTGAGGAAACCAGCGCCGGCCCAAGGCATACGCGAGTTAAGCCACTGATTAGGCCCCCGACACAACCAAGTACGTCGGAGTGCTGGGGCTAAGAGGTAAAGGCAATTTTATTTATATAGCACATTTTCAGCAACAAGGCAATATAAAGTGCTTTACGGGATTTAAAAGGAAATACAAACAAAATACAAACTAAAGGAAAGAGCAAAAGAATAAAAAGAGTCTAGTGTTGATCTAAAGCAGGTGAGCTAGGAGCTCCTGTATTCTCTGGTCTAATTTCATTTCTGGGTTGGGAGAACAGGAGTCTGAAAAATAGTCTAAAAGAGAATAAAACAGAAAATTATATGAGAATAAAGTCACAATATTACAAGAATACTCAGTTTTATGAGAATAAACTCACAATTATGATTATATTCTGATATTCTAACGACTTTATTCTCATATTTTGACTATTCTTGTGATATTATGACTTCATTTGGATATTTTTGTGACTTTATTCTTGTGTTTGTTGGTTCTTTTGCACAGTATATTGAACAGGGATATGAACACTATAACACGGTTTTAATTACAAATTTTTGATAATTATTGAGTCGGTAAGTTATATATTTCATTAAAATGAGATGAGGAGTAGATTAAAAAAAGTGTCCTTCCTGATACTTTTCAAACAGAAAAGTAATGGTTGAACTAATTATTTTATTCTTGATCGTGTACGCATGTTTTGTCTCGTCTTACTGGTTACTTGCATTTTTGTTTTAAAAAAACAGTTTGAAATCATTTAAATGACATCATCAGACGGAACCAAAACATAAAGTTTAGTGGAAATTTTGGTATTTTTAGGGACCAAAATGAAAATACTTTCTATAAGTAACAAAAAATGACAAAATTAGGCAAAATAATTGTTTCTAAATTAGTTTCTTTCGATAAAAAAACTTCAGAAATTTTAACAAAAGCCTGTGTGTGTCTCTGTGTCTGGCGATTGTTTGGTTAAAACATGTTTGTTTTTCATTCAGAAAATACTGGAATCTTTCTCAAGTAAGAGAAGAAATACTTCATAATAAATTACTCAAAAATAAAAATAAATAAATAAAAATAAATAAATAAATAAAACGATGATGTGTCTGGTGTTGATATGTTGGTATGGGGGGGCTCCAAATGCAAATCTGCTTAGGGCTCCAGAAATGTTTCGGTCGGCCCTGGAGGAACCGGCCGCGGCTGCCAGACAGCAGCACGTTGTTTGTAATTATCTGTGGGCTGAGTCACGCGTGAAGAGGGGAAACCTGCCAGTCTGCCACATCAGCTGCAGCCCGCAGGAAATCACAAGCGTCACGTTCAGCCACGCTTCGCTGCAGCCGTGAAGGCCACGAAGCCACGAGTCCGTGTGAGAAAAGCAGCCGCGACTCGGGATTATTTACGCCGGCGCTTCGTGCTTTTTCTCCCACCCGAAGCTGCGGGCGCCCGCTCCTCGGAGGAAATCTGTGATTAATGTGAGAGACCGCCAACTCCAGTCACGACTTGTCTTCCAGAAGCTTCACGAGTCTGAGGATCTGGCCGTTACAAGTCATCACGATAACCGGACTGAGCGGAAAGACTGGAGGCCATTTTAGTCAGCGGCGAACGGAGAAACTCCAGCTGGAACCGTTTCACACCAACTGAGTCACCTGTGGCTTTCTGAGTCTTTGTTGTCATTAGAAACTAAAATTTAGTGAGGCTGTGAGATATCAGTCAGTCTCTGTATGAGTCTTTGTCGATATTCTACTAACGTCGATACAAAACACTTCCGGTGTTTCTGCTATTAAATTAAATGAAGCTAAAATGACACATGATTAAGTTTGTTCTGGCGATGAGCCATTAAAAATCACGACAGGGACGTAAACAGTGACATGAGATCCATAGGAGACTTCTTATTCAGGCTTATGGGAGCAGAAATTGTAGTCTGTGATTTTACATAAGCGTAAAATCACAGACTACTACTTCCTGTTGTCGTCTTCATCGTTTTCGCCAGTAGTAACATCCGGTTGTCAATCACGTGACTGCTATGATTCGACTAAAGTGTTTCCATTGCAGTTATACAGCTGGAAAACAGATTCATCCAAACGCAAAAACCTTTTTATCAAAAAAAAAAACGTGAGTTTATTTTCCCGAAATAGTAAATAAAAAGTATTTGGTAAAACATCTACTCGAGTACTGGGTAACTGATCAAATTAATCATTTAAATGACATCATCAGACGGACCAAAATATAAAGTTTAGTGGAAATGTTGGTATTTTTAGGGACCAAAATGAAAATAATTTCTATGAGTAACAAAAAAATGACAAAATCAGGCAAAATAATTGTTTTTAAATTAGTTTCTTTTGATAAAAAAAACTTCAGAAATTTTAACAAAAGCCTGTGTGTGTCTGGTGACTGTTTGGTTAAAACATGTTTGTTTTTCATTCAGAAAATACTGGAATCTTTCTCACGTAAGAAAAGAAATACTTCAAAAGTAAAAAGTACAACACACTCCAAAAAGTATTTAAAAACAGTAACTCAAATAAATGTGAGTAACCAGTTGCTCTGTCATTGATTAATTCTGGTCTTCAGTCCATTACTTGATGATTGCATTAGAGAAAGTTTAATGTTGCTTTTTGATGTTCCCATGGCCTCATATGCTTCCTACCTACATAATTAGTCAATTCAGACATTTAATTCGTGATAAAAGCCCCTCTGGTCGCATCTCTGCCTCTCTTTATTCCCGACAGCGCCGGTGTGTAAGCGAGCTGCGTGTTTTCCCAGCTGCGGCCCGGACGGCGGAGCGGAGCCGGTATCAGGCCGCTGAAACGTGGCACCAGCTGCTGCCGGCCGGTCGGCGTCTCGCAGAGAACCCTGTTCACCAGAGCGATCACTGAACGGAGATCGCTGACTGGCTGGAGGCCACAGAGGAGAAGAGGCTGCAGACCAGACAGCACCGACTGCAGCTGCAGTGATGGATGGATGGATGAACAGATGGATTGATGGATGGATGGATGGATGGATGAACAGATGGATTGATGGATGGATGGATGAACAGATGGATGAACAGATGGATTGATGGATGGATGGATGGACGGATGGATGAACAATTGGATTGATGGATGGATGGATGGATGGATGAACAGATAAACGGATGGATGGATGAACAGATGGATTGATGGATGAATGGATAAACGGATGGATGGATGGATGAACAGATGGATTGATGGATGAATGGATAAACGGATGGATGGATGGATGAACAGATGGATGGATGGATGGATGAACAATTGGATGAACGGATGGATGGATGAACAGATAAACGGATGGATGGATGGATGAACAGATAAACGGATGGATGATGAATATCTTTGTTCACTTGGAATAAAAAAATTAACTTACAAGAAACTTTTAGTTACAGAAGCTTCCTTTGTCAATAATACCTTAACATTAATCAAATTGATTAGCGGTGGATTGTTTCAGTTATAACAAAACATTGTTTTCATGTTTTAAATTAAATAATCCGCCAGTCGAACTAGTTTCACCAATATTAAGATGTTACTGATTTAAAACCAGCTGGTATAAGTTACTGAAAAGTTACTTTTGTCTTATTATATCCGCACTAAAAACTAGACCAAAAATACTTGGTGAGATTTTGTGTTTTTGCAGAGAGCAGGTGGTCCGGAGTATTAAAACACATGAATGGAAAGTTGAGTGGAAGGAAAAAGTGAGGTTGACAAAATGTGGAAAATGAAGAATATTGTTGACGAACCTGAACCAGGACTGATCGGTTTCAGCTGCTGCAGGAATACGACTAAATATTACAAAAAATAATGCATCCGTTCTGCTTTATCCTTCCATTTGGTCATGTTTCATAATCATCTACTGAAGATTAAGGAGAAACACTTCCTTGTTTTGTTGTTTGCCTGGAAAGAAACGACAACAAATCAATTTGATGAACGACGTTTCTCCTGATCCGGCAGCTAAAAACAGAAACATGACGCAGGTCAGACCTTCAGCTCCGATGAGTCAACAGTGAAGTCAGGTAAGCGTTTAACCCCGAGTCCGACCTCACCTTCATCACACACCAGCCAATCAGAAGCACAAAAACTAAACCAGACGACCCTCTTCTGGCAAATGTTCAAAGGCAAAATAAAATCTTATTTATGTTGCAAAGCATAAGGTAGAATGACCCCCACTCTGTGGAGTCTGCAACGGCACTTTGAAGCCTCCCATTGTGTTAACCCGTCGCCTCGGAGACACATGAAAGGACGCCACAACTTTGAAGTCGCCACAAGCACCGACTCTCACCCGGACCACTTATGGCCCGGCGCACAAATCAGACCTACAGATAAATAAATAACAGCCAGTCGTCTTTGTTTCCCGGAAATGAAAGGGGGATTATTGTTCTCCTGTCGGAGCCGGACGTTTGAGAACCGACCTATGAGGTTTAAGCACGGTCAAAACAAGCAATAAGTCAGTTAATCACATGATAAATGAAAACAGAATCAATCATTTCCATTTGAATCATTTATCATTTTTCTTCTAAAAACATCCCAAGCGTTTAAAAAAACAAAAAACACCCAGGAGTTTATTGGTAATAAGTTAAAAGTGTTTCTGTGTCTGTAAAATGAGTCGTTTCAAACACTTAATGAATATAAAGTCAGCAAGTCAGCAGGCACTGACCCTTCACCTACTAACCCCAGAGAAACCCAGGCCGTTACCTAGCAACCCCAGTGGAATTCCACCCGTTACCTAGCAACCCAAGCAGAGCTCCAGCAAGTTTAGCAGAAAAAAATTCCAGTTTCTGGATCGATTCAAAAGGCTCAAAAATTGACTTTAATTTTAAGTTGTGCATCTTTGGATATTTCATTAAGCATTCAATCGGCCGCCACATGTGTCTTGAATAATTCTTTGATATTTTTTTATATTTAAGAAAAGGCCAGGCAGCTAAGCCTAAGCTAACCTAATACTGATAAGTTACATAATTTTATGCACAAATCTATTCTTGTCAAGTAAGGAACTGTTTTAAATAAATGTTGTCTTTGTTTACACTTTTTCTCTTGTCAGTCACATAATGTAAACAGAATCTTTAGACCTTCTGATTAGGAAAATGAATTTCTGAAATAAATATTGTTTCTAAGTTGAATTGTGAGCCTAAAAATTGGAATCAAATCGCATCTCTACGGTTTAGTCCGCTTTAATCCAACTCCAGAACGGTTTCCTAGAAAGTCCGGTTCTGTTGTTGAGATGTGAATGAGTAATCAAACTCTAAATAACCAAACTCTGGTCCGTCTACAAATAATAGTCTTGGTTCAGTTGAAGTGAACTCTGGTGCGGTTCAAATGCATACGTGAACGCCAAGTGGACTGGAAACCGCTCCAACTTTAGGAAGTGGACTACAGCACAAGGTATTCTGGGTAAATACAACCAAATACGAGTCTAATGCTTACCGGAGAAATGGCTAATGGTCTTTTACCAAAGACAAAATAGAAATCCTACAACCGCTAAAATCTGTACTACAATTTCTTTACATTTTGTGAAGAAGGAAGTTGAGCTCAGTATATTCAGACGTTTTCATGTCATTTCCTTCAGTGGTTCTTGATGCAGTGCCACTACATGTGAGGAGGAGAACATTGGATTGTTTGACACAATTGGAAGCGTGAAAATGAACAGCAGCAGCTGAAAATGTAGCAAATGATGCTATTAAAGTCCCCAATCAAACCAAATCTACTGGACTATCAGGGGTAAAAACAGCCTCAATTCCCACAAACAAAAACTAGATGCTTTCCATTTGAGATTGCTTGATTTACATTAGAAAGTAGCTGGTTAGAGGTGTAGCCCTCGTATTATGACCGGCCGTGTCCTCATCACGGCTTAATGTTCTATTGATTAAGCCTGAAGCCTCACAGGCAGATTTATCCTCTTATTAGGGGCTCGTGATGCCTGATCAGGGCAGATTAAAGGTCTGCCACTGCCTGCAGCTACACTATCATTTAGACCCTTTCATTAGGACCTGATGGCTGTATCAACATAATTAGCCTAAGGATGGAGCGCTGGAAAAACACAGCTGCTGGCGCGATAACAGATTTAAAACTAAACTGGAATACTGTAAGAAGCATTATTGACTTCTGCTTTATAGGATCTCTGATAATCTAAATAAATTAGCTGGATTGTTTCTGCTGTTCTGTAGCAGAGCCACAGTTACTCCATCTTCTGTCCAAAGCTATATTACATCAATTTATTAAGTAGAATTTCTTCTCAATAATTAAAGCAATGATTGACAACATCCATCCAAAGCTCCACTGTTAGTGGATATTGATTAAACTCAACCTCATAAAACCTTTGTCATCCTTTCCTCTCTATACTTAAACACATTTAACTCTGTAATATTTGTGTAAAAGGTTAGTCAGAGTTATAGGATTTATTATCTTCAAGGCAAAGCAACAGATATTATATTAAAAAGAGCCATTTTCCAAATAGCTAAATGCCGCATTAGCTTAGCAGCTAATTAGCATTAGCAACAGAGCACATAATCCCATTATGTGCTCTGTTGTGAGAAATTACACGTTAAAATTAGATGTTGGTGATATTTAGAAAGTGGAAGTGGCACATAAGCTGAGAAATTAATTAAAAGAGGAAAAGTAAAAGATTACCAAGTGGGAAAAAACACTCTGATTACTGCTAACTAGCATAAAAGTTAATGTTTACTTTAGAGCCTGATGCGTTATTTGCAGTATTTTATTTGGGCTGCATAGTTGTGAGATGGAAGTAAACAAATCAAAAATCTGAAAAAGTGTTTTTGTACATATATGTTTACGTAGGCAAACATCTAGCCAAGAATATGTTGGAATGTTAACCAAAACTGTTCCAGTTTTTAAATTAAACTAAAACTTGTATTTTTTTTTGCTATTTTCAGGCTAATAGATATTTTTCCATTTAGATGTTAACATTTTTGAAACGTATTGATAAAAAAATAAAATAAAATAAAAATGAATCTTCCTGAAACTATTATTGTCATCCGTTATTTTACATAAAAACACCAAGGGAAAAAAAACAGACAAAGCTAACATTTTTAGCATTTTTAGCATAATAGCTTCACATTTTAAAATATTGCTCAGTTCCTGATCATTTTTTTACCTAAAATAAATAAAGTGCCACAGTGAAAGATCTAAATTAATCACACTAATTGTGATTAATCAATTAATGAAAAAATCATCAACTATTTGATTTTCGTTAATTGGAGTATATAGACTCAAAAAAAAGGCAATTTGGTGAAAAAAATAATAGAGCAGTAAATAAATCAAATTGTACAAAAAATATATACAGATTCTCAAGTATTATAGTTGTAGCTTCAGCTGGTTCAGATTTACTAAAGGAATGCTATTTTATTGCATTTTAGGCAACAAAATTTAAAAAGTATTTGTTTATTTCCATTTTTTAAAAGTACTTCTAATTTTCCACAAAAAAGGATTAGCTGTTTAAATGAAAAATCTGTAAAATGTGGCTAAATTTTTAAGCGATCAGTCGAATAATCATCAGAACAGTTGATTAATCGTCAGTCGATGCTCTATTTCAGGAGACACCTCGTTTCCTCAGGACCATGTCAGGCGAAAATAAAACAAAAAGCAAATAGTGTGTCAAACGTATCCGCAAACACAGAGACAGAAACCCGTTTTACATCCAGGCACATTATCTGCTCTGGTTGCCTGGAAACCGGAGGGAGATACACTCACATGCACAGAATAATGGTTAATTTGTCCCCAGCTGTGTCAGCAACGGGTGGTCAGAGCTGGAGAGCTGCTTCTACAGGTTTAGTTTACAGAGGAGAAATAAAACATTTTTTAAAAAAGCCTGAAATAAAAGCTGATTTTTCATCTGCAGAGTTGTGGAAGAAATGCACAATTTCTTTAAAGATTGGTTTTTACTTGGACTTTTCCTGATTTTTTTTATTTTTCTTGTGCAAACCAGTGAAACCCAAACACTAAGCTCCGATGCTCCTCGGCAGCCTGACACATAAAAACACTGACATGATTTCTCCCATTGCACGGCTGCTGCACAGGAATGTTAAATCCGATTACCTCAGATCCAAAAAAAAAAACTCGCCTCTGCTTGCATGCTGAATATAAAAAGAGGAAAATATGCCTAAAGAACTGCAAAACCCCAGTTACAGTCATGCAACTTCAAAAGAAAACAACAATTTTAATACATTGTCTGCTGGATGAAGTATTTGTTTACCGCCCTGCAGCTACACGTGGAAATCAAGCGCTGGATAAATCTGGTAAAATATATTTTGTGCTCGTTTTATTTTTCCCTGACGAATCAACACAACGTGACTCGTTTTACGTAAATCTACACAAAGTCTTTATAAATGGTTTTATTTAAAGTTTTCTGCAGGTTTTCTTCTTGTTGTTTAGCTCCATCCATCACAACAACTTCAACCAGCTTCCCTGAGCCTGGTGAAGAAAAGAATCCCACAGCCTGATGCTGCCACTGCCATGTTTCACCATGGAGACGGTGTGATGGTCTTAAAGATTAAAAAGCCTAATCTGGTCAAGGCAAAGTATAAACAGGCCATCTAATACATTTTTCTTATAAGTGGGATTCTATTACATGTTCTTAGTGAGTTAACTGCAGGGTCTCTAATTAACGAGTCGCCATTAATCTCAACAAAATAAGCAAAATTTTCAATTCAAAACCATTTTTGGTCCTAAATTATTGAATAAATAGACATATAAACAACAAAGATATTTATCGATTCATTCATGAAACTTCCTTAGAAATGTGACATTAGCATTAGCTTCCTGCCACATGTTTAGAACTGAGCTGCTATTTTAGGCTAGCTTAGCTTTGCTTATAGGCTAACTCCTGTTAGCACAACTTGAACACCAGCGTCCAATCAGATCGTTTTTGAAGCAGAATTTAGCTCCCAGTGGGCTAAAAGAAGCGGCTTTATTGCTTTTGTTAGCAGAAGTCGCTTGTGCGTCAGATTTACAGTCGTACCAGAAACATTCGTACAACGTTCCGGCTCAGGGCTATCATGTTTGAAGAAAAAAAAAAAGATGAGATCAACTCCGTAAAAAATGTTAACAAATTAAAATCTATGTAACTAATTCATCAAAATTAACGTGTTAAATCCCAGCCCTAGTAAAAACACATTTACAGGGTTTTAAGACTTTTTAAGACCATTATGAGTGAAATTTAAGTTTTAAAACAGAAATACACAAAAGAAAACACCAACATACATATTTTAAATGAATTTAAGACAATTGTAAGACCTTAATTTTACAAATATGAACCTCAGATTTTTTTAAGGATGTGCAGACTCCCTGATGTAAATATCATTTAATGATCTTTTCTATTAAGGTTTTCCTAATTAATCAAAATGAATGATTTTGATTTCATGTTATTGCCATGTTCCACAAAGTGGTGAAAGTCACGACCGAAACTCTGGTTCTATAATCAGATCAAGCAGAGAAAACACAACTTTTAGGCATAAAAGCATCTGCTGCAACATCAGCTGACCAGTAATTTGTGGACATTTCTGAAGCAGATATAAAGCTACAGTACTAGAGGTAGGAACAGTTCACCAATTAATCACAGGGCAACACAAAAACACATCCACATATAGAGAAACCAGTCAGCTGAGCAAGATCAAACCCGCAACCTTATTGCTGTGCCGAGGTGAACAAATCATCGTAACCTGAAGAATTATCCAACCAACCATTTAAAAGACAAAACTTAGATCCAGAAGCTCATTACGATCAGATCCAAAGCAAAATTTGAACAGAGAATGTCTTTAAGTGGCCAAAAATCTTCTCATCAAACCTTGAAGACCGCAATCAACAATCTGCTCCTTCACTCCTTAGTGTCACATTTAAATGTTTCTGATCTTCAAAACAAATGTAAACATCAGCAAAAGGCAGGCCGAGTAAAATCAGAAAGCAGTTTTCAAACAAAACTGGCCTTTTGTGTGTTTTAGTGCGATTTCACCAGCCAGACCCACCGCTAGCTAAAAGTAGCTGTGCTAACCCGTAAGTGCTAATTTTAAACATTAGTTTGGCTAACGCTAAAGAATCCTCACATCTATTTTTAACTATAAAAGAGAAAAAAATTATCTCTCTTATTAATAAAAACAGGGGAAGCTGAGAGCCCTAACATTTTCAAAGTTAGGAAAAGCAAAATGGAAAAAGTAGCTCAGCTACTAGTAAAATTAGAGGAAACAAAGTGCGCTAGATATTTTCAAAGTTAGCAAAAGCAGTAAGTAAAAAAACTAGCTATGCTATTAAGGGATTAGCTAAATTATGGAAAGCTAAGTGCGCTAAATGTTTCCAACGTTGGGAAAAATTAGCTCTGCTATTAAGAGATTAGAAAAATTACGGGAAGCTAGGTATGCTGATCGTTTTCAAAGTTAGCAAAGGCGCTAAACAAGAAATTGGCTGTACTATTAGCGAAATGTGCTGAGACCTTCAGAACCAAAACACCTAATTAGAACCTGACTGGCACCTTAAAGAAAGCTCAAATATCATGCTACGATTTCCCCGTTTAAGAACTAATGAGAAACAATTTCATTGGTACCAATCAGTGTGGAACAATAATATGAAGCATTTTCTCAAAATATAAACAAAAAGTGAAGATTTTTGAATGGCCTAGTCAAAGTAACTGTGGTATGACCCCAAAAAGGCTGACTTAAGGCCACATTTCCTCCACTAAAACCTCATAAAGTTAGCTTACTTTATGTTCTCCCTTTTAATTCATGAAATCATCATTTGGAAACTGCTTTTTGCATTTACTCGGCGTATCTTTGCACTTTTTCCCTTCATAACGGTGACGTAATCCCCGAAACCATCGAGGAATGGGTCACTTGTCGAGCAACATTCACGCTTGAAATCAGCCGCTGTAAAGGCACCGAGCCCAGGGAGGCGGAGGAGCGGGGCGGACTCACCCTGTGAGGACGACCACGAAGTCCATTACATTCCAGCCGTTGCGGAGGTACGAGCCTTTGTGAAACGCGAAGCCCAGGGCGATGATCTTAATGGCCGCCTCGAAACAGAATATTCCAATAAAGTACGGCTCCGTGTCGTCCTGGAGGCAAACAGGGAGGAGGAGGAGGTCGGAGAGCGTTCAGCGGAGCGTTAAGACAAGCAGATGTATTCAGACTCTTTCAACCTTTTCACATTTTGTCACTTTAAAGCCACAAACTTCAATGGAGTGTCAAATTCATTTTCATTTTGGGCCAAACTGAGATTGTGGATGTTCTTAAAGGGCCGGTACTGCCAGAATGTTTTGATAAAACCCACCAGCAAATTAATTATTAGTTAAAATACTAATAATTAACTCTGCATTCAATAACACTTCTTAAAATGAAATGATATCCAGTCCTTCCAGTCTTTTGTTTTGTTTTTGTGATTTTTTTTGCAATCAAAATTAGTGATTTAGAAATATTTGCAAGACATTTTCGTTATTTCTGCTTATGTGTGACGATAAATGTGACTTTTTTACTCGCCACATCGATCCCAGACTATAACTTGACTTCAGCTAAGACTGAGGCAGTAGAAGAAATAAATACCGCCACCTACAGGTGGGAGTAAGCATCACTTAAACCCAACATGTTTGGCTATCTTGCAGAAAATTTGCAATGAATTCATAATTATGCGTCAGTGTGAAAAGGTTTGTGGACCTCTTGATTTTACATGAATTGCTGATAAATTTTATGAATTTTGGAAATTTTCTGAGTTTCAAAATTTGAAGTTTTCGCCTTTTGAAACTTTTTCCTATAAATTTATGAAATTAATCTAACTTTCGGGGTGGCGGATATTTTTGAGTTCAGAAATTTCCCTGTTTTTTCTGGAAAAAAACTGAAATTAATCTGAAAATTTCTAAATTTTTTCAAGGAAATTTTAAACTTTTGTAGCTCAAAAATTTCCATGCTATTTCTGGAAACATTTTGAAATTAATCTCAAATGTCAGATTTTCTATGAATGTTTTGTCTTTTCATACACAGAAATGTTCACTATCCCTAGAATTTTTGAAGATTAACCTCAAAATTTGTAACTTTTTTCAGAAATTTTTTCTAGCAATTCTTTTGAGATTAATCTCAAGAGTTTTTCTAGCAAATTTAAGACTTTTCAATCTCATAAATTTCCATGTTTTTTTTTCAGAAATTTTCAAAGGTTAATTTCAAATTTTTTTCTAACAATTTTTCCAACTTTTTAAACTTAGAAATGTCCAAATCTTTGGGAGAAAATTTCTGCGATTAACTAAGAAAATTCAGACTTTTTTTCTAGCAAATGTATGACTTTTGGAGCTACAAAATCTCCACGTTTTCTCAATACAATTTCCAAAATTAATCTCAGCATTTCATACTTTTTTCAAGAAAATGTTTGACTTTTGGAAACCAGAAGTTTCCTTGTTTTTGTTTTTTTTGTCGAAACTTTCTGAAATTAATTTCTGAAATGTTTTGCCGGAAATTCGCTAACTTTTTTTCTGTTTTAAACGAAATAAAAACAAAGACAGTAGCGACTGATAAAATTCAACAAATGCGAGTCAAACTGGATTGTTATTGATGTGAATGTTTTCTTAAGTAAACGGCCTCAACCAAAAGCCTCACTGGTTGTGTGAACATCTGTTAAAGATGAACTAACAGACTGAAAACAGCTGAGGAATCCTCCAAGGACCGACAGGCCAGCGATGAACCTGAAGCCCACTTAGTGAGCGCCTCACTCACCACCTCCACTTGCAGCTCTGTTGACAGAGCTCCGGCTATAATAGCTGATCCCCTGCTCTAATTAAAAGCCATCTTGTCATGTTACATCCTCGAGGTGGAGGAGGCAAAGAGAGGACACTTGTTTTTCCTCTTTGTGTAACCTCGCTAATCACTCTTTTCCATGAGCTCGACGCCGCTTTTTGTCGCCGTAATCTCCTCTGAGCCAAGTCAAAGCGCAGCCTCCACACCGGGCAACATGTCATTAGCTATTTTAGCCTGTTATCAAAACGACTAAGTGCGTAGATTCATGATGAAATGTTGATTTTCCCTGCAGCGCTTCCTGGAGGGAATGACGCACCACGTGACTCTGCTTTAAGTTTTACTCCCGTTACGATATCGATCTATTATGTTTCGCTGCATTGATGAAATTAAATAAACGCAACAAAGAATTCAGATTTTTGACGTCATTTTTGTTATGAAGATTCGAAAGTTGTTTTTCCTTCTGGAACTCGGAAAATCTGCTCCCAAACGCATAAAGATGGCTCCTTGTACATAATCACGTTAAGAATGTGATTGAAAAAACAACAAAATGGAACGTGCATAACGTGCCTCTTATCTGGGCAACAAACGGAGTGCAAGAAAATACGAGGGGCCGTTTAGGACAAAATCTATGTTTTGTCTCTCACACACTACTAAAAACTAAGACACACACACAAAATACTAAACTTGCACATATATACTATTAAAATGTCACACGTATACAATTTTTTTCTCATATTCCTACATAAAAGACTAAGATTGCACATATAAGCTAATAAAATACAGACTCACCTTTTGTATGTGTTAGAGGGACTCAATGTTTGTATGCGAGAGTGATGTCACGGAAGAGGCGGGGCTTCATTTGGAGATCAGATCGCGCATGCGTTGATGCCACAGTGACGTCAGCTTCAAGTTGGATACTAGAGCTCCACGGTGTTAGCGGCGTTTACCTCAAGGCTAATCCGATTTATGAACGCTAATTTCGGCCAACCGTTCTCTACAGCTCCTTCCTCAAGCGTTCGGAAGTTCACTAAGGTCTGTACTGCGGCGTTAGCTTACTCCGGCGTTAGCTTACACCGGCGTTAGCTTACTCCGGCGTTAGCTTACTCCGGCGTTAGCTTACACCGGCGTTAGCTTACTCCGGCGTTAGCTCACTCCGGCGTTAGCTCCGCTTCCTCCTCAAGCGCTCGAGGTTCACTTAGAGCCGGAATAAGCGGCATTTAGCTCAAGGTTGATCCGATTTATGAATGCTAATATCGGTCAGCTGTTCTCTACAGCTCCCTCCTCAAGCGCTCGGAGGTTCACTTAGGGCTTATTCCGGTTCTAAGGCCGGCTAACTCCGGCTATAACGCCGGTTCTGAGGCCGCTTACTCCGGCTATAACGCCGGTTTAAAGGCGGCTTACTCCGGCTGTAACGCCAAAGTAAATCCCTAAGTGAACCTCCGAGCGCTTGAGGAGGGAGCGGTAGAGAACGGCTGGCCGAAATTAGCGTTCAAAAATCGGATTAGCCTTGAGCTAAACGCCGCTAATACCGTGGAGC
>CAEGAE010024949.1:0-18798 GCA_903067095.1 Girardinus metallicus
AGAACATGCAAACTCCGTGCAGAAAGACCCCGGGCCGGGAATCGAACCCAGAACCTTCTTGCTGCAAGGCAACAGCTCTACCAACTGCGCCACTGCGCAGCCCACTATGAGAGAGACAATATGTAAAAACAAATAAATTAAAATAAAAAACCTCAAGCTTCTCCACCTGTCTTACAGCTATCTGCAGAAATACACTGCTTGGTCAGAAACAACCAATCGGAGACAGGAGATTTATAATGGAGTAGATCTATTCTCCAAGTTTTTTCATGCACACAGTTAACAAGAAGCACGAAGAGAGTTGAGTTATAAGTCATAAAAACAGAGAGTAATCAGGCTGCTGGAAGCCTTCAGCAGTCAGTGTCACATGAAAACATTATCAGCAGGAACAAGACTTGAGTTCATGGAAGTAATCTTTGATTTAATACCAATTTTTTTTACATTAAGACAACTGATTAGGTCTTCAAACCTAACAACTCCCAAATTAAGAAAGAATTGCTTCTAACAAAATTACATGTGTCACAGTTAATGGTTTCACTAGTACTTTGTTCTGTCTGCTTTTGCTAACAGGGCAACTGTTTGGTGAGGTGGCACTACAAATATGGCTCCTTAATCAGCTTTGTTTGTTTTTATACTATCACACACATATATACCGATAAAGGTCTATGAGAGAAACTACTTTATTGTAATCATTTCTTAATTTATTAAGATTCCTCAATTGACTGTTGAGTTTTCTTGTCTCTCCCATTTTGAAGAATGACTTAGGGCTTTAAGTTGAGTTGTATTTCTATCGCAGGAAGGGAAACAGGAAATCATGCATTGTAAAAATGACACACTCAAAGCATAAAACATGTATTATAAAAGATGCATCATACAATTATTACTTAATGTTAGATTTCCCCTGAATTAAAGTTTGAATTTATTTTTTAATGAGGAGATCGGATCTGAAATGGAAGATGAATTTATTTTAAGGCATTTCACACACCATTACAAGAAGAGTCAGTAATTCTGGAGGGCACATGATGCTTACACATCTAAAAGAATAGAAAGAATAGCTGTTCCCCCTCATTTCATGTTCAGCAGATAATGCATTTCCTTTTTGCAGTCTGGCAATTTATTCTGAAGCACAAAAAAGTATTCATGGGCCGCATCTTCAATTGACTTAATAAGTCTATTCTGTTTGGAACATTTTTATAAATACCCGCTCATTTGTCTGTTGTGGTAATTACAAGCCACAAGCTATTATGTAAGCTATCCGCAGAAGCTACATCTTAAATAAAATGTCTGAGTGGGAAGCTGTGTGGGTGGTGGAATCATAAAGAAGCCTCTCTAATGTTTTAGAAAATATTTCTAATAGCGTTATGAAAAATGTTTCAAAAGCTTTCCAGGCACAAGGGAGTGATCTATTTAAGTTGCTGATAGTCAGAGGCTAATTTTATTTGTTTGAGTGGTAAAATTGAACCTGAATCAAATTATACTCCAAAGAAAACCAAACACAAGCACTTATAATAATCAGAGTGAAAACATTAAAGATGATTCTCTACTTATTGTCTTTCATTTTTTTATAACCTCTTTTTATACATGTTTGCTGTACTTGTGTTAGATTGTATATAATATCTTTTCAATATATCCCATATAAAACCTCATTTAAAGACTATAGCATACTTTTGTTTGTTTTCTTGTGTTTACTGTTTGAGAATCTCTGCAGGAATTTATGGCCCTGCGGGGTGAGAAAAAGGTCTGGTGCAAGCTGGAGCCGGGAAACACACCCAAGAGGGAGATCAAAGCTTAAAGATCAAAGCTTGTGACCAAGAGATAAGAACTGCGCTTGAGACCTTACATGCACGAAGATAGAGATTGTATAGTGAAGATTTATCTTTGTGTTTATGCACCAGGTTTCTTTGTCCCCTCCCCTCAGTAAATACGTGTAGTAGGGTATCCCAGATCCTAATAAAGAGAGGAGGAGTGAGAGAGTTTTTCAGAGCAAGTTGGAGATTGTCATTTAAAAACACTCTCTCACTCTCGTTCTCCTCGCAAGTATAAAATTAATTAATTGTCTCTCTTCTTTCTTTGTGTCTGTGTCGAAGTGTTTTTAGGTAGCTTGAACCTGACAATTTGATTTGGTGCACTGTGGTTGTTGCTACTTCCAGATACTTCCAGAAGGTGTTTGAGTTGAATCATGGGTCTGTTCTGTTTGGGGTTTGGACGTTCTCACAGCACATACATTGGTTTTCTCTGGGGGCAGCCCAAAACAACAAGAATGTTAGGAAATTTGTGTTCTTCTATAACATAAAAGAGCAGATTTTGGCAGAAAAGAATTAATTTCCCATTATGTCTAACCAAACATCAGAAACAAACACCCCTATCCAATGCCATTACTCTCAGAGCAGCACACACCCTTATAAAAGTTAAGGATTTCAACAGAAAAAAATAAATAAATACTTTGCATTTACATGCTGTTCTACATGTAACAAAAATATTCTCTCAAGGCCTGGGTGTTTTCTTTGGAAATATTTTATAACACCTAGGTCTGGCTAAGTTCTCCGAGAACAATGTAAAATAAAACATACATATATTTGAGAGATATATTTGTTTATAATTTCAGAAGGCATGTTGAGAACAAGAGATCTGCTCAGAGACAGAGTTTAAATTAAGTAAATGTTTATTTTATTTCAATCAGATTATGCATCCCAAATGTTACATTAAAGTTTTGGGATGATTTATTAGGCTCTTTTATAAAGATGCTTAAACTTATGAAAGCCACTGCAACTACAGTATGTATTCTTTGTTAAGGTAAAGTTAAGTGTCAACATTTTTTTTTATTACTTTTATTTTGCCTACAGCATCTACTAAATCAGTGTTTGTGTCTTTGGGTTCAGTCTTGCTTGTAAATCAAATCAAATCAAATTTCATCTGTATAGCACATTTCAGCAGCAAGGCATTTCAAAGTGCCTTACATCATAACAAACACAAAAACACAGAGTCAAGCAATATTGAAACATTGAAACAATCAAAAGCATTACATTATGTCAAGTGCCACTGTTAAATCCGTAATTGATTACGTTTCAAATGCAACTCTAAACAGGTGGGTTTTTAGTCAAGATTTAAATCCTGGAGATGTTCTTCAGGTGATAGAAGGCCGACTTTATAACTGTCTTTATGTGGCTATGAAGGTTCAGGTCAGAGTCCATCACCACTCCCAGGTTTCAGGCCTGATTGCTAGGTTTTAGTTGTAATGACTGCAGTTGTGCATTGACTCTCAATCGCTCCTCTTTAGGTCCAAAAATAATAACTTCAGTTTTGTTTTTGTTCAGCTGGAGAAAGTTTTGGCACATCCACACATTTATATGTTCTAAGTATTTATGACTGGATGGGTTCAGAGTCACCGGTAGAGCCTTTATTGCATTACATCATAAACTTTCAACAGGCTTTGTATCAGTTTTTTTTTTTAAACTAAATTAGTGCTTTAAGATTAAGTGTTTTAACAAGACTGATGTTCTACAACTACTTGAGATCTTAATGCCCCACTGTCATCCTCCAGCAGAAGTCTAATTATCTCAACAGAAAATATAGGTTTTAATTTAAACTCTAATTACACTATTTCTAATTAAATTGAACAGGTTTTCAGTTTTCAGAAAGAAACTATTCGAAATAGTTGTGCTGTGAAGTGAAACTACTTCAACTGGACTGTTTTGCCCTTATGGCAAAATTGCTCACTTATTAGAGATTCTCTTCAGCTTTTGACTAAATCGCTTTCCCATCTTCATTCAAATTATATTGATGGCACCTTGAAGATAAACCACATATCCAGCCATTAATAATTGGAGCATTTACTCTGGATATACCGCATTGGTTCCATTACCTTCACTGTGAATCCACTGCCTTCTGAGTATATTGCATCTGACATATGAGAGCACAAAAAGAAAATTCAGTACTATACATGGTCACTCTAGCATGGCAGCGTTTATCTCTTTCTGTTTTGAGTTGCTGTAAATAATAGGCAGAATACTCATAGTCTTCCTTCTTCATTTCCTCTGTGTCTCTCTCTCCTCCTGTCTGTCGTGCCCATTTTGTCGATCTGATTCAATGCGCTGATGATGACAGTGAAATTGGCTTTCCCTACATCTACTTCCTTCCTCAGATAAATACGCTCATCAGCTCAGACCTCGAGGTCAAGCTTTGTAAGCTGCTATTTATTAGGTGCATTGATTCCAGACCAGCTGGTATTAAGAATACTTGGTCAAACTGAAAGGCTCACGTCCTCATTTTAATGAAATACTTAGCATGAGCTCATTTGTTTGTGTCTGCAAGGGTAAATACTGTGTCAAACACCAGTCAATGCCCCTCAGGAATGTTTCTAATAACAGAGAACTCAGTTAAGTTGGGATGATGGTGGAGAAATGCAATTTTATTCTGTTTTAATTTTGGGGGGGGTGGGACTTTACAGTAGGATCACATCAGAAAGTTTCCTCTAAGGGAAAAGAGGTGTTTTAAGATTTATATGACACATACCAATATGCAAACGGACCAAATATTAGGGGTAGAAATCAAAAAGTGATTGGCAATATTCTCATTTCTATTTCAGAGGCACTGAAACTTTTCCTTAATACATTGCAGACACAACACCCTCAGCATTACTAAAACAGCAAACTTCGTTTACACCCTGTGGCCTGTAGACCTTTACGTTAATGAGCAGGTTTGCAAACGGATGCCATCGTTTCCTAATCTAACTTGCTCTAAGACAGACCGAGATTGAAAACTCAAATGTGTGAAGCGGAGCAACTTAGCTGTCATATGTTTGGAGTTTCTTATAAAGTCTCGTCCTTTTTCCCCTTGCAGACACGCCTCAACATAACTCTGCATGACGTCATTGTTAAACACCCTCTGATATAGAAAATAGTCGCCATTAAAACTTCTTCGCTCAGTCTAAGTGTCCACATTTTAACGTGTCATTTTACTGTGACCTGGCAGCTGTATGGCACGGTGTGTTTTCTTAGTGGAAAAGCATTTCTGACAGGCAGTTCAACAATCCTAGCTGAGCAAGCTGGAAATTGGCAGACACCAGTCAGCATGTGGTTTCTCTCATAAATGCTTCACAATGCAGTTCTGTAGGACTGGAGTTAAGTATTGAAGGGCTGCTATATGTACCATGAGGTACAGTCCTGATACCAAATAATCCAGGTAGTTTCCTAAGAGAGTTTAAAATGTGTGTATATGTTTGTTGCTTAAGGGAGAATACATCTGACTAGCAGTAAGTTTCCCTCAATAGTAAGGCCAACCAATGTCACCCTAAACTTTATGCTGATTTGTTTTAATTTCAGAATGCCAATATTAAAGTCTGGCTACACTCTGCCTGACTCCTGCCTTGATAATACATTTATTTTTTATTTGTTATTTAATTCAGTCTCAATTTAGTTTATTTATATAGCACCAATTCACAACTCTTCCCATTTTATGGTACTTCGTATTGAAAAAGGTCAGTTCAATCCAACCATATAACCAAGCCAATTCCATTCAAAGTTGTTAAACCAAGCCGGCAAGTTCATTTTATTGTTCACATTGGTTTAAAAGTTTTCAATCAAATGAACCTCATCGAGTCACTGACTTGCAGCATTCACGCCTCCTGAACAGACGTTGCAGCAATCCCTTATGATTAAATTGCATGTAGCGAGAGCGGGAAGGAAAACTCCTCTTTAACAGGAAGAAACCTCCAGCAGAAACACCATCTGCCACAACTGGCTGGGGATTTGAGAAGACAGAGCAAAGAAACAAAAAAATATATCCAGGAGTACTTTCTATACTGAAAGAAAGTAAAGACTTAATGTCAGTAGAAGCTCCTTGAGTAGCTTTATCTAGGTGAGAAACATATCTAGCAGATAAAAACTTTGCAAGTATAAAGGACAAATGAGATAACATAAAGTTAGTCAGTCAAAGATCAGGCAGTGGCTGTATATGTTAGAAACAGGGTTAAACAGTGGAAGACTGGGTAAAGTGTTGCATCTGTAGAAGAAGAACATAAAGTTGTTGGTAGCACAACTTTTTTAAATAAAAATAATATACTTCATTTGGATGCATTAAATGGAAGCCTTTAAATCCAGCAACCAACCCAGGATCCAAAAAACTAAAAATGGCATCTATTTGGGAGTTTGCTTTTACAGGATTATAACAGATGGTTTTCAAGACTGTGGAAAGAACTAAAGAGAGCTTTTAATTCATATTTAAAAAAAAAAAACCCAAAACATCAAATCAGCGAATGGAAAAGCAAACATCTATTTTCTGAGCTTGTCTTATTTCCCATGTTTTCCCTCTGTGACAGGAAACACTCTGAGTCTCAATTAAAAGCAAAACCACCCAGATTATTGTTTTGGATTGGTGTTTCGAAAACAATCAATAAATCGTTATTGCTTTTTGCTCAGAACATCCATAATGGCATCAGAGAAACCGCAGCTCAGCAAAGTGCTCCTCAAATACCTATTAACCTGCCTTTCACTGTGTCACACTGGAGAAAAAAAACTTGGATAACTTTACCTCCCAATGGAAATATCAAACAAATTGCTTACATAACATAAACATAGGAACACTTGGGTTTTTGAGACTTTTTGTTGCTCTCTCCTCTCACTCCATTTTTATTGGTAAGGATGTGTGAGTTATTAATCTCGCCTCTGTTCTTCCCATGACCATCCAACTATGGCACATGTTGGACGGTCATGTCCAACATGACCGTCCAACATGTGCATACATTTAATTAGATAAGGTGAGAATATAAATATGCATTTCATATGTTACTTTGTGTTAATGAGTCAGGATTTAGAGTGGCTGATGTGTGAAACCATAAAGCACTATTATTCATATACTGAATTCTATGGCGCTCAATGGACTTAAGATATTGTCATCCAAAAGATTATTTACATATTTTAGGTTTTTCAGAAGACATAGACCTCACAGGAGTTTTTCTTGCTTTTACCCCTATATTGTTCTTAATTTTAAATTATTTGTGCAGTAGACACACATTGCGGGGATGAATGAATATTATTTATGTGGACAGTTTTTACATGGGGATTTGCTCAGGGTGAAATTAGAAAGAGGGGATTAACAAACTTCTTATAAATTTATATATAAATTGCACACTGAACACATTTCCTCCTAGTTTTATGCATTCGCACTCAAAATTAGAGGATCCAACTACAGTATATCTGCAACCCCTCTCCCTGATTGAAGCACAGAAGATATAAAACACATTAGTATGATTTTTTGTTATTTATGTCAGCACATCAAAATAGTTTGAAGCTGGATGTGCTGCTTTGCCAGGTGCAAAAAAGCTGGAGGTGTTTTAGTTAGCAAGAAGATTTGTGAGATAAGCAATGAAAGATTCAAAGATTTACTCTCGTCTACAATAAGAAGTTCTGCTAAAATTTTAACAAATGTTAAAAAAAGATGAATTGTGCAGAACATTAATTTTTTTCAAATCAGAACGAAAAACATGATTTTTGCTGCATCTTGCCCACATTGCAGCAGTTCACTTTTGTCATGATGTGGCTATTTATTTGTTTTGGATGTATTCCAATTTAAAATATGTTTTAAATGGAAATATGTTCCATTTAAACCATACTAAAATTTTAAATATCTCGATATTTTCAATTTCAACATAGGGTCAGTTGTGTGTATGTCCAGTTGTCTTTGGGCGAGAGGCGGGACATACCTTTAACAAATCCCCTTCTTTTTGACTATAACAGTATGTTGGCATTTATTACTAATCATTAAAGCAACTCTTGAAAGTTTGTTCACGTACGTTTGGCTTCATTTGAGTTCACCTTACAATCTGTTAAAACACACATTTGCTATATCCTACATCAGTGGTTCCCAAACCTGTTTTTTAATTATCCCTCCCCTGCATGTTTTAGATGTGTCTCTGCTCAAGCACACCTGAATCAGATGATTGCATGACCTCCTCTGCAGCCACCTAATGCTGCAGAAGCCTGTTAATCACTCATTCATTTAAATCAGGTGTTTGGAATCAAGGCGACACCTAAAACATGGAGGGCAGGCTTGGAGAACAATGTCCTACATCATTTACTGATAGATAAAGGACAGCACAAACACAAATTAATATAAATAAATATCCATTAGCATGATCTTTGTTACTGGAGTCCCACTGGACAGCCTTAGCAGCTTAAGCCTCACACTGGGATTCAGAAGCGAGATTGTTTCTTTGCAGCTGCAACTGACCCTGGTGAATAGCAGATTTTCCTTGGAGAAAATGCTCTTTTCTTCCTGAACAGCTTGCTAGCCTTTGCAGAACAGCTTTTGCTGATTGTGTTTAGTGCTTTATAAATGTTTTTAATCTTCTCGCACATTTACATTTCATTTCATTCCAAATAAACTACCACAGATTCTTGTTGGCAAATAATTTAAAACTTTTAAGATCTAAAGTTTATCTTCCATTTTTTTTTTGTAACCCGGCATGCTAAACAGAAGCGATACAATAAGGCCATCAAAAAGGCTCAGCGCTGACGACGCTTAACCTCTTCTTATATTCCGAATCATGCATTTTCTTTAGATGAGATGATAAGCAGCAATCAGGCAGAAGGGAGTAGATTTATTGCTTGTCAACTAATCTTGCCACATTGTTTTGTTTCTTTGATTATGCTGGGAAAACTATTCCTCATACCATCACCAAAATCATTGTTCACTCCACTCAATAATTTGCTGTAAGTTTCCTAAATGCCTTGTGATTAATTCCAAATCATCATGAGTGTGCTTTATGTACACAGTTTGATTGAAACACGCATTGCATTTGCATAATTACAGCACAGCAGAGTGGGGCTTATTGTTCAGATCCAATCTTAACCACTCAGACTCTGAGCTTTGTGTATTGAAGGGGTCTAATACGAAATCACACAAATGCATTGTGTACAGTGTTCTCAATTATACACAATTACAAAATGGCCTTTTGGAGACGCAGACGTCTATTTCAGGCAAACAATGTTTACTATAAATGGTTGGTGGTGGTTTTATAAAGTTAAATAGAGGCATAATAATTAGGATACAGTGAATGGTACAGGAGCAAAAGGTGACAAAAGTCTGGCAACAAGCAAACTTTTCCATTTCCTCTACTCTCCTGCTAAGATGAGTAAATACAACAACTTTAGGTTAGATTTGATTTGTTACATTTCTCTGTCAGGTTTATTTTAAAAGTGCCATTTGACTTTAAAACATAGACTTTGAACGTTGAAACTCCAAGCTTAAAAGATATGCAAAAAAGGGGGGTTTGTGGTTTTTTAATAATATGATCTCGAGTAGTACAGAGTGACAACTTGGATGCGCAGTCTCATTGATCAGTGCCAGAACAAACAGAGGATTGTCAACAAAAAGACAGAGCAAGTGTTGAAGACAGTAAATATATTCACAGATTTTTCACCAGTAACAAAAGTTGGAAAGATGCTTTTTTTTTTAAACTGTGAAAGCCAAAATTTCTCTTTTGTTTCCAAGCTCCTGAAAGACAAGCGAAAATCAAGACTAAAGCACTGCAAACTAAATATCACCTGATAGAGGACGTACAAATCTTGATTTTAATGTAACCGAGAACAATCCACATCAAGAGCAAATGAGGATGTCACCTCAATTTATTTTTCATTGAGAGTAGAATATCGAATTATGCTTTAAAAATGCACCTTTTTAGATCTTACACTGTGTCCCTCGATCTCAATTCCAGCCTCAAATTCACTAAAAGAGAAGGTCAGAAATATTGAAAACTCTCCTTGAACAAATAAAACCTGATCTTGGGAAACTTTTTAGGTGGCAAATATAGACAGAAACATACATATGTGCGTCTGATGTGTGTTCATTTAAAAATAGCTGCTTGCTTGTTTTTCTCTCTCTAATAAACTTCAGTGATATACAGTGGACCCCTGCCCACTTGCAGTTCAGTATTGAAAGATTCAACTATTTGTGGATATGAAAAGGAGGTGGAATGTAACTCCAAACTTTTTTACTAAATATTTGCCTATTCACAGATTTTTCTTAGAACACATTCAAAATATTTTTAAAAATTTGAAAGAAAATCCAGCTGGGGAGCTAAAAATAACTTGGTGAAATGTTACTTGACACACTGTTTTGCTGCAGATTGCAAAGTAGTCAATGCTTTCCTTTACACTGATCAGTTCACAGCGAAGAGCAAAGATAAGGAAGGCTGTAGAACTCAACTTTTGGAATAGTGCAAAAGTGGCTTCTGCTGTCTGTGTTCATGCTTATTGGAGGTGTTTGAACTATTAAAACATGCAGTTAAAAGTTTTTTTAGATGGGGTCACAAGTACTTTCAGATTTTTAGTAATTTGTAGGTGGCTGTGGTCCCTAACCCCCACAAGTTATGAAGTCCACTGTATAGCAAGACAATATAGGGGTTGGTGGAAAAGCTGACCAAATGCTAAAGAAGCAGACAGTCATAGACCACAGCATGCTTGTAGACAGAGGTTAGGTAGGAGAGGTGCTGATCTGGCCCTTTTTTAACACGCTTCCACTTTATAATTTTACTCACTGTGATAAATGGATTATTTACAACTGCAGGATAACTAACATGATCTGCACTTTAAAGTTGGCAGTGTTTTTGTTTTTGACCATCAATACAACATTGGACAATCATCTGGATATACTTTCTAACGTCCTTCAGTCTAGATCAGTGGTTCTCAACATTTTTCCAAAAGGCTCGTGTTCGTATGGGAAGGGGGGCAAATGAAAGACTGAGTGTGAGAACAAAAACAAAGAACGGAAGAGGAAAGAAAACCTAAATGGTAACAGAAACAAATACAGAATCTGACAGAACAAATCCAAACAATGGGGATAGCTGAATTAACACAAGCAATATGCTAAATTGGGAAGATATAAGAAAAAACAAACAGAAATCAAAAGAGAAAATAACTGAAACTGAAAGTTCAACTAACCTAAGGATTATAAGTTTTGCCATTTCTTTATTTTTCTATCTTTTCTATCCATACATTGTGCTTCATCTTTTATGTTTTTCAGAGATCAGATGCATTACCACCACACGCAGACAAGTTCTTTAATTATTTACATAACAGTCTCAGAAGTCCAACATAACCTATTTTATTTCCTGTCGCTTAATTTTCTGTTTTTCTTTTTTGTTACTTCTAATCTGTGTTTTCTCCTCATTAGCTCCATTGCTGGTGAATAATAGAGAAGCTGCATGCAGTACTCATGCTGTCAATCAGCCAGCAAGAAGCGGGGTGTCTGCAGTGAATACATATGTGCGTCTGGTGTGTGTTCATCAGGCTGCATACTGACGATTAGCCTTGAGGGTATCCCCTCCTCAACTCCACAGCCCCGCGTATGCACACACACACACAGACACACACACACGGACCCATTCGGACACACAGAGAACAAGCACTCAGCTGTAAAACCCCTGCCTGCTGAGAGTATCGCGTTCGCTGCCTTTTAAATCCAAAATGTCACAATTAGTTACAGTGCTTCTTCATTATGCAACCACATATGTTGGATTGACTCCAGTCTCATTAACTAACAATGCAAGTATTGAATATGGTTATGCCGCATTAGATGCGAGTGTCTTCCTGTGGCAGGAAGATCACAAATTAGGTCAAAACAGGGGATAAAAACTGGAGCCACAAGCAGCAATCGGGAGGATGGAAATCAAGGCACTGCAGGGCAGACAAGCAATTATTTTACATCTGATACTTCATCTGCTAGACTTGTGGCAAGACTACCGGGGCCCCTGCTGCTACAAGCAGCTGGTAGGTGGACTTGAGACATTCAATCTCTATCTTTAAATTGACAGACTGACAGAAATACACACTCCAATAACCTGTGAAGGCCTCTCAACATGGCCCTCCTATTCCGCTGGCCAGATTGCTTGGCTGTTGATGGCATCTAGACATCCCTTTTAACTCAAGGAGAGCAATTGGGCAAATGCAACATTTGAGGTTTGCAGCCAGTGGATTTGTGCATACAGAAGAGAAAGACTTTTCAGAAAAAGGAGAATAATACAGAGTGCTATTGATCCGGTTACAGTTTAGATAAATTAATAAATAAGTAAAAGATTTATCTCTTTCTCTGTTGCTCTTTATTCCTCTATCCTTCTCTTTCCCCAGTCCAGTGCCCGTCACAGCTGGGAAGGGGCTTTTGCTTGCCTTTGGCCCAATTAGCCAGGGCTTAAAGCTCAAAGCATGTTGAGTGGAGGAGGTCCAAGCCCGGTTTAGTCTAGTTCAGCATGGCTTGGTTTGGGCTTGGCTTGACTCCCGTCTTTGAGCTGCTATGCAATTATAATTAAGGTTGTCCTCTGACACACACAAAGGGAATTATTCTGCCTTCAAAAATCTTTGCATTCTGTCTTTTAGCATAGACTTTCTGTATGGCTTGTTTTCTACACACATAAACACACACCCCCACGCACGCACACACACACTCTGTTTGGGCTCAGTGATCTGGCATAGCTTCACAAAGATACTAAAACTCCCAGAAGGAAAAAGAGGAACAATACCATGTCATCTCTCTGTTGTATAGCCCCATCCTGCCTGCTTCCCTATTCTCCCTCTCTCATTTTTTAGAATCCCTTTTTTCTGTTTATGTTTCTCTCTCCTTTGCTCCCTTATCACAATCACTCTGTTCTGTGAATTCATTAAGCTTTGCTCTTTATTGCCAGAGTCAAGGATCAATGGTTGCCATCGGAAAAGCTCCCCGCATACGCTGCCACGCGTGGCCATTTTTAATGAGGCACGCTTCCATCTTTTCCACATAGGGAAAAAGATTCAATTTTCTGTTTTAAATTCATGAAGAGGTGGTAATGCTAATGATCCTTTGTGGGTCTGCAGTTGTAATGAATTGCATGTAATACCATAAATAAGTGCTTTCTGTTGATTAGCATTTGCTTCATGTTGTCTGGTGTTGGAGACATTTTACATAGAGCTTTGGTGCATTAGGACTCCACAAAAATATAACAGAACAATACCACAACCTTTTAGGTCCTAACATTCCCGCAGCTTTGAGGCTTTTAATGAGATGCTAGATAAAGTTTCAGTTACCTAAGTTTTCTCTGTGTGTATGAAACCTGAAGTAGCACAACAGTTTCCCTCCCGCTCTTGTTTCTGTGCACAGCTGACTGAATGAAGGTCCCAACATGTTTTCCCTGCAAGGAAAAACAAATTTGTGTGTTTGGGCATATTTCTATTCACAAAAGACAGTGATGGAATGGAAACTCTAGTAGTCCCACCCATCCATCACTATTATTTTACTATTATTATTTAAAACGTTCAGCTGGCAAGCAACAATTCAACAATTCAGAGTCATGTATGCCTCTAAAGTAAAAAAATAAAAAATGCAGGGTCTTTATACTTGGAAATCAGAAAATCTGAATTATGAGCACAAAGAGAGAGGACCAAAAGGTGTAATATTTTGAACATTAGTCATGTATACTGAAAAACTATTATTACATTTAACTTGTATTTATTTTAAATTCTTACTTTAGATTATCAATCATAAAAAAAATCACAAAACAAAACACTTTTTTTCATAATTTTAAGTTATTTTTATAATATTACTAAATTCTTGACTTGTCTTGTTTTTAGAATCTCATGAATTGTTTTGTGAAATCTTTTGTTAAATCTTCACTAAATAGTCAAATTTAGCTTATAAACTGAACATGCCATGCAATGTATGTCCATAAAGTGATAAGTGGGAGCCCAACATAATTTGCACTTTCAGGGTTGATAAGAAAACTGACAGCAAAGATGACAGTACAATACCTTTCCTGACCAACCTTTTATTGTCACGGTTTCCACAGTTGGCTCATCAAGGCTGACCAGAAACGGACAGATTACGGTTAAGCGTGTTGGTGGAATATCTTCTCACCACTGCACAGTCAAGGTTCATGTAGATAGGCCTCTAATGCTTTGGGTTGTTTTTGCACAGAGGCATAGATAAACACTCTGTGACTCACAGAAAGACACGCAGAAGTGAACTCAGACACACACACCACCGCCAGATAATTGGACAGGAAACCTTCCTCTAGATCAAAAACTTCTGTGCCAGCTGAATTCCTGCCTGGTCCACCAATGAGTCTCCAGATTGTGAAAAATGTAAGACTGAGAACAGGATTGGGGGTGGGGGGGGGGCGAAAAAAAGCCACAATGACAAATCACCAACGCTCGTTCCAGAGAGAGAAAGATTTGTTGGAGACACAACATGATGCATAATGAAAATAGATGCCTGTACCAAGGCATTCTGGGCACGCTGTTGGTCTCCATTTAACATCAATCCTGTCAATGCATCATAAGTTACTTTGACAGGGAGCAAGAGGCACTTCAGGAAACACCAGTTTAATGATGTCTTTAACCTGCCGGTAATTGACCTCCAAATTGAAAGGGAGAAATCGTATTAAAAGCCCGGGGCAGGCGATTATAGTTCTCTGCTACTTCTGTACGCTATACATCATTTCTGATCAGACCTGGGTCAGCATAAACCAAAGTGTTTTTCTTCCCCCTTGCAGAAAAACAGAGGTCTCTGTATACAGTAGCGAATGACTTTACTGGTGCTGGAGCGGATTTATGTTCTGTGTTCACTGCTGCCTTGTACTTTCACAGCATGGTTGGGTTGTTTTCCCCTAAATATAAAGACACAGATACAGACAAAGCCTGAGAATCCCAAGTATTTTGGGAGCCTACAGATAACTGTGGCACACAATCAGAGTAGCATGAAAAGGAGCAGTACATAACAGAAGCTTTTAATATAAAAGACTTGCTTACACTCAAACACAATAACAACAAGCTTACAAAGAGCATCATAGAGTTTAAAAAACTGCTTGAATACCCACCATCTGGCTGTGTTTAGGAAACAAATGACATCAGATTTATGTGTGACTTCAGGAACGGAGACATTATAGTCTGCTGTCAATTTACTTTCGCTTTGTCGTGTTGCTCAAAATTTTAACCCCACATCTAATCACATTCATTGTCTTCTGTTTTGTGGCAGCTTGCCTCATCTTGACATTGAGTGCCACGTTACATGATGCAAGCAGCATCAGAACCGCACAGCCCTGGCCACCCAGCACCATGCAGGCATCAGCTGCTTGTGTACAGCCAGCAGCAGCTTGCAGAGACATGAGTGCTAGCCGCTGTCCAGAGACGACGGAACCCGTTCCAATTTAATTAATACTAGAGCAGCCCACCCAGGCATCCTGAGCATCCCTTCTTTTCTTTTCTGGTTCCTCTTGCTGTCTTAACCCCACAGCTTTTCTCAGCTGATTAAAAAATAGTCTTGGATTCAGTAAAAGCTGCTTTTCCTCTTGAAAGGATGTGATCAGGGAGTTTTAAATAGTTATACACATTTCTCTCAACTTTGCTGAGGCAAACGTTCTTGGTTATGCGGACATATGAACAGCAGGTGAAAGAATGTAGCTTCGAATTTGATTCTCCCACCGTATCAGTCAGGTTTTCTTAGAAATCATAGCACAATAAAGGTTTCTGTAAAGATCATCAGAAATGACAAGCCGTTCTGTCTCAATGTTTTTGGATTTGGCTAAAGCCTGACATGTTTTTGATCATTTGATTTTTATTAAATATCTTACAGATAGCTTTATGGTTCTTCCCAAACATAATTTTTGGTGGTTTTACAGATTATCTTGAGGGTTGAAAGAGATCCCACTGAGGATCAGATCCGATTTTAATGATAAGGTTCAGCAAATACCTCATTTACACATGAGGGAATGTTAAGTCTATGAGTAGACCTGCTTTATTCATAATTATGTCATCCATTTTCAAATAAAGAAAACCTACTGTGTCTAAAAGAGGCCCAAACCAGAGACATCTGTACAAACACAAACATTTAAAACTTGGTAGGGACTACAAAACAGAATGTATACCACACGATAAAATACCAGAAAGCTCGAAGAATAATCTCAAGAGAGAGATTAGTTCGAATTAGTAAAAAAATAAATAGTTTCTTCCTGTTCTAGCGATGATAATATGCAGGAAAAGACTAGATGTGGCAGATTTGTTCATTTCTATAAAGCTGAAGCGCTGGACTTTATGACAGAAACACATTCAGCTTTTATTTTTATGTGAAGTCAACGTTTGCACAATTGACCATTTTCCTGCTATTGATTGTGAAGTTATAGTGTCATCATAATTGTCTGCTCAACATCCCATTCATCTTATGTACATGCTTATCACTACAGCGTATTCAAACTCAAAGTCATTCTGGATAAATATCCAGCTATAAGAACAAGGAAATCGTGGTAATTGTGATGATGAAATGATCAATTACATGGAATCATTACATGATTCATTCCAGATTTTATTGATTCTGGAATAAAATCAATAAAATCAATAAAATTAAATCTTCAATTTGACTTGAATCTGCATAACTTGATGCACTCTTTATAGTTTTTTTTTGTGAAAACTATAAAGCCTAGCTAACCTGTGTAAGTGTTTCAACGTATTGTTTTCAATTAGTTTACTACTTTATGTAAATAAAATGTTTCAGCAACTTTGAGCAAATCTCCCTTGCAAAAAGAAACAAACCTGATTGAGTAATGGGAAACAACGTCACACAGACAGCAAGGGAAGTAATGGAGACAACAGTGTGTTGTTGTTGAACAGGATATGGCAGAGGAGGCCTGCATGCTTGATTGTAATTGCTATCATGTTCTATAGCTTGCTCAGGAGTCACAGGGTGGAAGTAGGAGGACTGATGGTGGTTTGACTGAGGATGAAGTAGAATGAGGAATGACAGGAGAGGCGGAGAGTAAGCATGTGCCCATATGCTGCTGGGATGGAGGAAATCTCTGAAAGGAGATTTCACCTGGGCCAAATGTCCACACAGCCTCAAGATCGGTCCAAAGTTGACCAGACCAAAACAGAGCCTCGGAGGAATGGGGAGGAAGAGGGCTTGTGAGTGTCTGTTACTTTCTGGAAAAGTAAAAAAAAAAAAAAAACAGACATGAGGTTAAAAAAAAAAAAGCAAATTTCAATCAAAGAAAAGAAAAAGGCTGCTAGTAGGTTTTTCTTTTCATCACAATAAATTACATTGACATCATACTGTTTAATGCAGCAGAAACCAGTGGTAGAAACATAATTCATCCAATAACATTTGTATGAAAAGAATATACATCCTAAGAGTTGAAAACATAAATTGTGCTGGTTATTTTCTTTGTATAATGAATCTACACCACAACATATATAGAAAAATAAAAAAAAATAGTAATTTTATCACTCATCAAATATACAAACAATATAGTGTATGTTATTTGAAAAATAAAACAATTTGAAACTCAAAATTGTAAATTTAATTTTCTCAGAATTCAAGCAATAACAAATAATCAAATGAGTAAGCATCCAGTTCCAGGACTTTGCCAGAGCTATACTTTGTAACATTATTTAATTCCTCTGGATTGAAATAATGTTATCATCGAATTCAACAAAAATAAACCCAACTGTGAAAAAAATCCTGAATATAAAGAATTATTCCTTGCATTGCCCTGCTGATGGTAATCCAATCTGTTATCATGTTAAGAGGCATTCTAGCCACTCCCAACCCAGCTGGCCTGATACTGTACAAACACAGTCATCCTGTCACCAATGCTGAGAGCAGCAGAAGGGACAACACGGGACAGGTGGTGGCTACATGTGAATCATTGTTCCTGTAAGAAAACACAACAAGTCCCACTGGTCCTCAAACACTCCTCCTTCTCCATATTTCTTTCCTCTTTCTCCCTCCTCACCCACTCCTTTCTGTCCTTCCTCCTCCTCTTTCTCAGATTAGGTGTGAAGAATAATTAGCAAGTACTGAAGAGTACTGGGTGGACTGGATACTCTCGGGAGCCTGGTCACTTTGCCACCAAATGTCCCTGGCAACACAGATGACGATGCATCTGTAATGAGAGAGCGCTACTGTATCATGTCTGAGTGCATCTCTGAAATATTGTCAACAATTGGTATAAGTTTTGTTGCTCAAGTTGGATCTGTTTGCTTTATGACGTTTTCCAAAATTTACAAAGATGTTTATTTTTTCTCTTTTAACATTTATTAATCTTTCTGCCATTTGGGGATTTTTAACATAAATGTTTGAACCACTGCACCACAAAGAAGAAAGATATGACGATATAAGCCATACAGTTTTTCAGCTCCTAAACAAACAGTATTGTATTTTGTTAGGATTTTATGTAACCGATCGACAAAAAGCAGTGCATAATTATTAGATAGAATACATTGATTTAATCAGAAAAATGTGGTGTGTGTGGACTATTCTCTCCCCAGAATCATTATGCTGTGGAATCATCGATCCCAGCGATCTCAACTACAATAGATGCTTTCAAGTCACTTTTTTTGTTGGATTTAGGTCAGGACTTTGAGTCATTTTTATACATGAATATGATTTGATCTAAATGATTCTTTCACTAGCAAGGACCACGCCACAAACATATGCGTTTAAAGATTTATTGATGAATGGATGAAGGATGAAGGGGAGAGGGATGAGAGAGAGGAAGGGAGAGAGATGAAGGGATGAAGGAAAGGAGGGATGAAGGGATGAAGGCATGGAGGGTTGAATGATCTTGATTTGGTCATCTGGGGAGAATGAAAGAGGGCTTGGAATGTGAAGTGGGGGTGTAGTCTTCGGGAAACGGTTCCTCTTATGTATTACTGAGCCAACAAAGGATCCTCAAAAGAGTCTGATTTAAATTGAACAGAGAAGAGAATGGGCTTATAATAATCACTGAGGTTGTTGCGGACCCGTGAACGGTACACTTGTGATGACCAGCAAACTAAAACTTGAACC
>CAEGAE010024952.1:0-21545 GCA_903067095.1 Girardinus metallicus
TGGGTTCGATTCCCGGCCCGGGGTCTTTCTGCACGGAGTTTGCATGTTCTCCCTGTGCATGCGTGGGTTCTCTCCGGCTTCCTCCCACAGTCCAAAAACATGACTGTCAGGTTGATTGGCCTCTCCAAATTGTCTCTAGGTGTGAGTGTATGGTTGTTTGTCTCTGTGTTGCCCTGCGACAGACTGGTGACCTGTCCAGGGTGTACCCCGCCTCTCACCCGGAACGTAGCTTGAGATAGGCACCAGCAACCCTCCCGACCCCATTAAGGGACAAGGGTGAACAGAAAATGGATGGATGGATAGATGCAGATGCTGACTGCCCTGTCCTATTGCCCCCTCTGGTGGTAATTTAGAAGAAAGCACTAACCACACAGACATTTTGTAGAGGATTTTCTGCTTAAACACACCTGATATTATTGTCAAAAACCTCAACAACCTGGTGTTAGACTAACGTGATATTTTATTTCTTTCTGATGATCAGCATATGTTTTGCATATTCATGAAGGCAGACAGTGTCATGTTGTGAGGTTGGAGTGTGGACCCAAATACAGCAGGCAAGAGATGTCAGGTGATGTGGAACATTTAATGCAAAACTGAAGAACAAAGAAACTTACACAAAGGTGAAAATCCAGGGGTACACAAAAAATCAAAAACAAATCCAGAACTGAAGACACAAGGGGATACAGGAGGCATGGTGAGGTAATGAAACAGACTGGTGATTAATGACAGAGAATAAGGAGCTACAGGCTGGCAGAGAGGCAGCAGCACACACCCCTCGACACACACACACACATACCCCCCCCACACACACACACACAGTAAGCTGCAGTGGAGCTAGCTTCTGATAGCATGCTGCACAGGAGGCTGATCAACACAAACAACAATGAGGTGTCCGAAGCATCCTGCTGCACAATACATTCTGCATCTTTCTGCTGCTGATGCTGACAGCTGATACTGTTCCCATGGAAACAATCAACCTGTCACTGCCCTTTATCACACAGAAGCAGGGTTTACCCTAGAATACTTGCTAAGCCCAGTGGTCGGGGCACCGAGGCAGTCCACCAACAGTCCACCGTGTTTTTGTATTAGACAGGAAAAGTAAAAATATACTGGGTATTATGTGTTACAGGAAAACATAGCCAGTGAAATGCCATTTAAACCCACAACTAGTCTTAAAAACAACAAATCAAAAAACACAATTATAATGAGTATCAATTATTTGCATTTCTGTTTAATCCAAATTAAGTTAGCGGCTCTGTTGCCAATGGACTTCAGGGGCAACATAAATGCTAATATTTTAACACAGACCAAAGATATATAAATCTAACATTTATTTATTGAGATTATCAATGCTGCTGAATATGATTTAATGGTTTCAGCATACATAAATTCAAATATTTTAAAGTTTAACATTTAAATGTAAGATTTTAAGGAGCTGGCAAGTTTACTTTGTAAAAGTTTAAAGACCAGTCTTCACACATGTATGGTATTGTTGTTACCATCGCAACAATTTGATACTATGAGTTTAATCTTTGAGACTGAGTTCTGTTTGTTCACAAATACAAATCAGTAAACTGCAATTATAATTCATTGTTTTTAGGTTGGCCAATTAAACTACTCCCTCTCTCCCAGATTTCACTAAATCAAAAAAAAAGCTATTAGAGGTGCTGATGTTTATAACAGCAATAGGGGCCCCTAAGTCAAATTTTGCTCAAGGCCTCATACAGCCTTGGACGGGCCCTGCATGATGAGTTAAATGCGCTACAATCAGGAAGTTTAATTTAATGCTGCTAATGTGGCTGTAGTAGCTCTTCCATTTCGTGTCTGTTGAGTGTTTAATAAGCGTCACAAATTTAATAAGGTCACAAGTTTGTTGGATCACCGCGCAGCCGTGCGCATTAACTCTGTCTGACTAATTGGACAAAGTATTGGTTTGGTGCATCTTGTAACCGGAAAAATAATACTAAAAATATATAAAATAAAATAAAAACAGCGTGAAACATGACTACGAGGAGAGCGCGGAAGCTCCTCACCGGGCTGAACCTTCATGATGAGGTTGACGCTTGTTCTTTAATCACTAATGCACCAGCCAACCATATATAAACTTTACAGGGAAGAGAGAGCCACATGCTGAACTGTGTGTTGAGATATCAACGCTATACATAATTATTTGTTCACAAAGATAAATCATTCTCACCACTCGCTTTAAGAGCAACGACAAGTTATTCCTGCGGTCCGCAGAGCTGCGCAACCAGAGCTAACACGGTGGGTTTTAAGCTCTTACCTTGACGTGGAGTTCGCCAAAGAAAAATAATTCCACACAGTGGCACACACTGTGCCAGTTTGTGCTAAAAATCAGAAAATTACATCGAATAACGAAACTTGCTTCTCCTTTATATGTTTTTAGTGCTCTTCTGTTGGAAAAAACAACATTCAACATGAACACTGACAGGTATTTTCTCAACCTACATAAAAAGAACCACAGACAACGTTCATTATATTTCAACCAAGCTTTCATGAAAGAAGACACAGCGGACTGCTTCTACAAGCTGCCCACCGCGCGTTCCGATAACTTTCAGTTCTACCTTGCCTTTTATTTTCACAGAAGGGAGAGATAAACGTAAAACTAATGTAAGAGCGATAACAAAATATAACATTTCCCTCCTGTTTATCATTCTTACATAGTGTGAACTACCTAAAATCTAAGAAAAAGAAAAGGAACAATAAAATACAAAAGATTGTTTGTTTTTTCTTCAAGGCATACAAACAGACGCTATAAAAAGAAAGGTAATGTATAAAGGAAACAGCAGGAAACCAAATGCATTTCTTCATCACTAACACCACTTGTTTTCACATATTCAGTGTAGGAATCATTCAGCAAATGATTTAATCTGTTTATTTTACAGGACATATTCATTTGACTCTTTTCCCTGTCCATCTTCATCCATCTGGAACATGTAATCCTCATCGGTCTTAGAGGTTTGCTTGACCAGCTGATAGCTGATCATGGCAGTGTTAAATGTCTTTAGTATCATGCTACGAAGACATGGAATGGTGCAGCTTGTAAAAAGACAGAATAGGATCAGGACAGTTCTATTCTGTCCCAATCCTCAACAGAAGCTGCCATCAGGGCCCAGACAGAGGTGAACTAGGAAAGAAAGTCAAAAGGGTGTGATCCATGTGTTCCACTTTCCACATAGTTTTAAGTTCCTCCACGTCGTGCAGAGCATCATAAATAGTTCAACCAGTTCCATAGGACCATTCCCAATGGTGAAGTTTTGTTGTTGTACACACAAATTCTGAGAGATCCTGGCTTGGCTCCTGCCAAGGAAATTATCTCTGGCAGCTTCAACAATGTCCAAGGAAATGGAAGCATGTCATCCATAGGAGAACAGTTCAGTTCATTTAAAGGTCTTTCAGTGGAGTTTTCTGTTTTTCTCCAGTCATTTTTCTTTCCTGTTGAGAAGCTGTGTCCTGGGAGTATACTCAGGCCATAGAGAAACATCTGCTTTCATCAAAGATGTTCCCTGGTTGGAGTCCTGAGTTGTGGTTAGCATGGAGTAGCAGTTGGTTGCGTTCTCCTCGTGTGCAGTCCTGTTTATCATCTGCCACCACAGTTTGGTTCTGTAGTCGTGTGGTTGAGTCTTGAGGGGGACACGTCTGCTTCTTTCTTTGTCCTGCTGAAGGTGAGGTCGCTCCTCCTCCAAAACAGTAGGCATGCTGCAGTCACAACACAGCAGAGGATCCACCTGGGTCTAACTCTCTGCAACTTGCAGTGACTGAGATGTATCCAAGTGGGTCTTTCAGCGATCTTCACTGCGGTTGGCTTGGTTATCAGCACTTGGAAAGGTCCTTCCCACCATGGGCTGGCCCAGTTCTTTCTTTTGATGGCTTTAATGTAGACCCCGTCCCCCGGCTCGATGGGAGTGGTTTCCTGTGGAGGAGGAGAGTCAGACAGCAGTAAATTTACATTTGACACTTCCTTCTGTCCTAATCATATAATCTGCTAATGTTTGTTCTTCATCTACTTTTTGTAAATCTGGGGAGAGCATAGGCAATCTGTAAACTCTCCCATGAATAATTTCAAAAGGTGTTAAACCATCTTTCGTAGGGGTAACTCTCATACAGAGCTTTACCAAATCTAAACATTCTGGCCATGGCCTGCTAGTTGTTTCCATACATTTTATCAATCTGCTTTTCACAGTTCCATTTGTTCTTTCCACTAGGCCTGCGCTCTGTGGGTGGTAGGCACAGTGGTGTTTCAATGTCATTCCTAAATGAGTAGCCATGTTTTGTATCACCTGGTTGACAAAATGTGGCCCATTATCACTGTAAATAGTCTGTTGGATGCCATGTGTTGGAATAATCGTTTTACATATAGTTTTAGCTACTGTCAGAGCATCTGCATGCTTTGCTGGAACTATTTCAACCCCTTTAGAAAATGGATCAATTATTACCAAACAATACTTTTCCTTTGACTTTGATTAAATTTCCTTGAGGATTATGTTAAGCACAGATTGGACATGCAGTACAAAATTTTTTTAAGTAAGAATTTAGTCCATATGTGGTAAAATACTGTTGGATTAGTGCCACCATCCCTCCTGTTGACATATGGCAGACCCATGTGTCACAATTGCTGCTGCTTTAAAGAGGGACTTCAGTAGAACAGGTTTGTTATTTTGCCTGAAAAATTTTATCATTATTCAATGTTGGCCCTTTAGTTATCCACATTTGTTTTTCTGCTTTCAGAGCATTATCCTGCATGTCAGCTAGTACAATTTTATCTATTATTAAATAGATAAAATTGTTTTAGGAAGTTTCCAGTTCCATGTTGTCCTGCTGCTGCTTCTTTTTGCTATTCGATGAGCTAACCTGTTTCCATTAGAGACCTCATTGGTACCTGTTGTGTGTGCTGCAAACTTACAAACTGCTAGTTTAGCTGGCAGTTGTATTGCTTGTAGGAGATCTGTTAGCAAAGATGCGTTTTGTTGCAGGTTTATCTGTGAATGTTGTCCAATTCATCAAGGTAGAATACTTCTGTTTTACTCCTGCCAGATGGCCATAGTTTGCCCTTCTGTGGAACACTGTTCTTTCTAAATAAAAATGACCATCCTGAAATTAAACCAAAATCTTAAATCTTCTAATTCAATATTTCTTTATAAATTTAATGATCATCAATCAATCAAACCTGGATTAAAGGTTTTAAATTTAGCCTAGAAAATATTACAATCACAATCACCAGTTTGGAGTGACTAGTTACATCGACTAGGGTTGATTAAAATATCAGCATTTCACTTAACTTTGCAATTTCAGACCAGCTGACAATGCAGTGTTTAAATATTAAATGATTAATAATTTAATCAGTTACTCAGTTCCCGAGTACAGTTTGTTTGTTCTTTATAGTCACACACTCTCACATCAACATGAAAAGCGACACAAACAAAAACACAAAACAATTGGCCAGATTTGCAGTCAGTCAAAATTTCATCAGTCACAAATTTTCAGTCTGTCTTCATTATGCTACTTTGCTCAAATTGTTCATCAAATTTTAATGAAGCTTCAGGAATTTTCCAATGTTTTATTAACAAAATTTTTAATGTTTTAATATTTAACTCTAGTCTTCAGGATCCTGTTTTAAGTAACGTGCACATTTAAAAAGATATATCTACGACTTATGTTAGAATCCAGCAACAACTGAATTTTCTGCTGCTAAAACACTTCACCAATTTCAATTTCAATAAAATGTAAATTCTTTTACAGAATTAAACTCTAAATTAACTGTTCTATTTAAATGCAACAAATACTTCATGGTTTATGAACACAGCAGTGTCAATAATATGAACACTAAGATATTGAATCTAATTCCAAACTAGGATGTATTACCAGCATACTTCTTCAAAAAGGAAAAATAAAACATTTGCAATTTTAGATTTTAAAATGTAGAATCTAATTTAATTTAAGTTTCAGTAATGTAATCTGAGTAAACATTTCATCAGAGAACGATCTGCAGCTGTCCAGCCAAGGGATCATGGGACCAAGTTGGTGTTATGACCTTTTGTAATTGTGACACAATTAAAACTTTCACCTTTGGAAAAAACAAGATTTTCTACCCAGTAATCAATACATTAAAACATTGTTCTCTGAGGGAATGTTTTTTTTTATTTATTTTTTTTATTTCTTTTCAGTGAGATGTCTCTCCACTGGCTTTCTTTCTTTGAAGGTGTAGAAATGCTAAAAACCACCCACTATCTTCCCTTAGATAGTTACTTTCTTTCTTTAGGTGAGAAAAAAGAATAAAAACACCCACTATCTGCCTTTTAGATAGTTACTTTCTTTACTTAAAGGTGAAAAAAGATTAAAAATACCCACTATCTACCTTTTATAGTTACTTTCTTCCCCTAAAGGTGGAAAAAAAATAAATCATCCACTTATTTTCCCATAATTTTAGTACTCTGCGATTTAGCTCAATATGGCTTGATATTTTGTGCTCCTTCAAAGAAAGTGCTGTAAGTCAGCGCTTAGTGTCCCCTGAAGAACAATCTTCTAGGCTAAGACTAGTCTGAGTCCGGTTCTTCACTCGGGATTCTAATTCCGAGGACAGAAAGTTTTACTTTTCAGAGCTGAGCACTATTCATACTTTTACACACACACCCACACACGCGCACGCACACACACACGCCCACACACGCAAATTCCCTGCCTTTGCGAGGATCCCTTTAAAGAGGTTTCCTCAACTCAGAGAGGGGCTCTAAAATACCTCTCTTTCCTTTTTCCCTGCCAACGCGAGGATCCCTTTATGGGGGACCTCAATCCAGAGAGGGGTTCTAATATACCTCTCTTTCCCTGGGACTCAAACTCTATTTGGGACTGGTTACCCTAATAGCGCCTTTTCACTTACGTTTCTGTCAGGTCGTTTTGTCCG
Organism: Girardinus metallicus; assembly: GCA_903067095.1. NCBI lineage: Eukaryota > Metazoa > Chordata > Actinopteri > Cyprinodontiformes > Poeciliidae > Girardinus > Girardinus metallicus. Next base: position 6,923 of record CAEGAE010024952.1, read on the forward strand.
GTCGGATCTCATCAATCCGCCGTTGGCAGACAAAGTCGGACCTAGAACGCTGGCCCAGCGAAGAATTCACTCCCCGGGACTTTCCCTTTCCGAGTCCTGGACTCCGGACGTGCACGTTTTGCAGCACATCGTTCTTCGTCTGTCAGCGAACGGGTATGTTGAGATCCGGGTCACAGCACCAAGATGATAGGTATTTTCTCAACCTACATAAAAAAACCACAGACAACGTTCATTATATTTCAACCAAGCTTTCATGAAAGGAGAAGACACAGTGGACCGATTCTACAAGCTGCCCACCGCGCGTTCTGATAACTTTCAGTTCGGCCTTGCCTTTTATTTTCACAGAAGAGAGAGATAAAAAGAAAAGCAAGACTTGTCTCTGCACACAGGTCATCTAGTTCTTTTCTCGTGAGAACACTCCGTTATTAGAGATAGTCATGCTACAGAGATATTCTGTAAATGTCGGACCAAAGCTTACATAGTAAAACTAAAAGCTATTAAACAAAAAACAAGCTAGTTATTCTAGTAATATATGAGTGATAAATGTAAAGCTACTAATGTAAGAGTGATAACAACATATAATAATTCTAAGAAGTTTTATTTGTTGTTATTCAAACAAAGAAGCTCTTACCAAACTTTGAAGAATGACTGAAGAATGGCTGAGGCTGATGTGTTCCACGAGTGTGAGCAGTTTAGTTAGGATTGGCAAATGATTGTGGAAGATACAGATTTTTATGTGGAAGTCAAAAATTTGAAAATACAGAGTGAGGCATCTGAAGATAGGTCCATACATCTTCATATGCCTCATGATGATGAGGCATATGAGTAGAGTGGGTGAAATGTTTGCAGCGATGTTTAATTAAACATAAAGGTGGCAACCCTACATAATAGCTAATTAGCTATTATGTAGGGTTGCCACCTTTCAGAAATTAAAATAAGGGACACCCACCACGGCGCGTGTCGCCCTACTCTCATGGGGTGGGATGGCCGCTGCAGTGATAGTCAGTATTTTATGGCAGTGTTTTTTGTTTTTAAAAAGTGTTCCACAGAGCAATCGTTCATACATGGAGTACTCCAAAATTGTACTCCAATCAGAGTAGCATGCCTTAACCATTAAGCAAGTGCAAAATGTTTTTGGTAAACTGCTCAAGTACTGAGTAACTGATCATAGGACCTAATTTAATAATCAAAATGTGTCCTCAGACAGGACTCCAAAAGTATAAAAGTTACATGAAAATTCTTGTATTGTAAAAAGTTTTACTAAAATATTTATACAAATAAAGAGTTAGGGTTGGAGGCTGGTTCTATATCAAATTTACCACAAGGGCCAGGGTAGTCAGTGTTTTTTCATGGTGACACTTAAAAAAAGACTGAAACCAAAAAACAGCAATATTTTATCATTTGATATATCAAGTGGCCCAAAGAGCAACAACAACTCCAGAGATACAGGTTGCAGATCCTGATCTAGCAGATGGAAAATATGATCCTATTTCAATACAGCAGCACTATAATTTTTAATTAATTGTTAAAGTAAAATTGTGAAGGTTAATTGTTAAAAAATCCACCTCTGAATATTAACAAAAGACATTTATTTAGCATAATTTCTTCTGTACCCCTGCTAGGCCCCATCTAGAACAGCCCCTGGGCAGCAGGTCTGTGTCTGACATTAAATGATCACTGAACACTGAATTAATAAAAAATGGCAACATTTCTTAGTAAAACAAACAGAAAGCCCTAGCAAACCTTTTTAAAGAAGGAAATATTTATGTATTTACTGTTAATCTCTTACAATGATTTGTTCTTTAAATGGTCATTTGTATTATTTTGACTGATACTACTGTACATTAAATACAGCAAATAATTGATTAATTAATAATCAAACCATAACAGTCTACTAAAGCCACAATACAAAACTTAATCAATCATAGCAAAATGTTCTGTACCATGTCAGCCTCAGGAGATGATTGAGGGATGAAGAGATGCTGATGTCTGGTTCTTTAGGTTCTAACAGGATTCTTTAGATTCTAACAGGATTCTTTAGGTTCCTCGCCTGATCCATTCTGTCTGATATCATACAGAAGCACACCGCGCCACGACGGACACATTTGTTTTAATTTACTATATTGATCCTCAGCCTGGGATTTGAATCTTCCCTCTGACGACCCTGCATTGGCCGTCCGCTTGCTTCCGTGGGCTCAGAACCCTAATAATTTAGAATAACTAAGAAAGGACTGACCTAAAGACTGATCTAACCAAACTAAGAAACTAACACAAAATAATAATGAAACTAGATTCAAGTCGAACTACAAAAAAACCTAACATCCTCACATGAACATTTTCGTATTTTAACTTATTGTTTCTTGGGTTACAGTCCCGGGTGATTTTTAAGAGCCTTAACATATTTACCGAGTTAGTTCATTATCAGCAAGCAATTAATGGACCATGCCATCCTCAGCCGACATTTCATGCATTGCAAATATCTGCTGAGGGTGACTTTCAACTTTGTGTTTAAACATTAACTGGAGAAAGATTGGGGGCTCAGAGACTGCCGAGTTGCTGATAGTCTAGCTTGTCAATTTGCCTGTGACTGCAGTACGTGAGTCAGACTGCGTTTGACAGCAGGACCATAAGGTTTTTTAAGGACACATTTTTGGTTAATTAGTTAATTAGCTGCAGGCTTAGAGATTAGTTTTTGTTAGCATAATTTTAAGGGCATATAGGGCAACTGGGAGAGAAAGGCTCTACTACAGGAGGTCAGCTGCCAGTTTCCCCTTGCCTCTAATAATAAAGCAATCCCTCCTCCTGGATGAGCATGTAGTGACAGTGGACAGTTTATTGAATTGTTAATTTCACAGAAACCCTGAGCATGTAGCTGTAGTAGAAAAGAAGACTATCAGAACCTAGTTATGAAAATTTATCTTTAGTAAATTTAACACTATAAACAATAAATAGACACCATGAAGAGAATTTACAAGCACTTGGTTAAACCAGTTGTTAATGATGACTATTTTTACACAGAGGAATCAGAAAACTAATCTTAAAGACTTCAGCATACAATATTAGGAATAATTACAGCATATAATAACAAAAGAAATCAAACCTGATTGCCCCTGAGGGCAATAAGTGAGTATTAAACCAGACCAGTCAGTGCATAAGTGAGTATTAAACCAGACCCCTTTCTGAGACAACATAAAGAATAGATATAGGTTACATTTACAAATGAAAATCTCTAATGTGTATGTCAGGGTATGGCCTCCCAGCATCTCTGTCTCCTGTATAGGTCAAAGGTAGAGTAGGCCGGGTATGTCATTGGGAAAGTTTTACACTTGGCTGGCTCCTCTTCTTGTTGGAGGGGTTTCTTTCTGAACAGCTCAGAGGTGATGAAGAAGTTGAGGGAGGGGCTATCTGCTGACTTATAATAGTGGGAAGGCAGTGGGGCCAAAATGAGCTTGGCCTGCAGCACCTGGCTTAGCAACTCATCCTCCTGCACACTGACGCTCACCAGAGAGTTGAAGAGGTGTTGAGAGGGAGAGACATTCACCACTGCAGACAGCAAGAGAACCAAACATCTGAAATCTCAATCATTTAGTTTCAGCCTTACCCAGGCAGCAAGAATGAGTACAATAGGGGCACTGAGAAATCAGGTGTGTATAAGTTACCTTCAATTGCTCTGGCATCAATCAAAGTCTTGGTCCTTCTTGATTTCATCAGAGTCTGCTGAAGGGCTTTCTTGGAATTAAACTCCATCTCCTGTAGTGGTGGAAAAAGTACTCAAAAAATTTACTTAAGTAAAAGTACAAAAACACAGACAAAAATGTACTCTAGTAAAAGTAAAAATACCACATTAACATTTTATTAGAGTAAAAGTAAAAAAGCACTGGCTTTTAAGTACTTGCTGAATGCATTACCTAATCGCTAATATAATACCATTAAGTGTACCTATTGTATTTAATTTTAATACATCAGAAATGTGCCATTTTAACGAACAATGCCACAGATAAAGTATGTTTTATTGGGTTTACTCTCTGTAACATAGTTTAGACTTAGATATGTGATTCTATGCATCATAATCTCAGGGATGGAAAACTCTTGTCTCCTGTCCTAACAGAACAAGAATTTCACTTTTTGTGCCGCTAGTGGCATTTATTTTGAAAGAAATCCAACTGAAAGGGGATGGAAAGAAGATCGGTGGGGGAGGACATGCAACCAAGGGGCCACCCAACAATGTTGTAGTCAAGACCACCTAATCCAAGACCAAGACCAGCACCCTGTGCTACATGACACAATAAAATTAAGTGTACTTATCAAAATTACTTAGCAAAATGGTCTGAAAGATCCACATTCCCATAAAACACCTAGATATTAAATACTTAGAGCTGAAATAAATTTAATCAGTATCATTATCAATTCAAACGCTTCTACATTCTGCTTTGTTCCCGTCTTTGTGCCACAATCCGCGGAGGTCTCCTGCCATCCTAAAAAGATCAACGCCCTGGGCGGTTGCCCATATTACCCATGTCAGAAACCACAACTTTCTGCACTGTTAAACACAGCAATTAAGGTAATGCATTAACGGTAAACAACTCTCAACTATGAACACTGTCCAAAGCGAAACAAGCAAGAAGTAACCATGCAGAAGAAGCACCGTGACTGTTCTCACCCTCCCTCCCACTGCTATGTCTGCCACCATGACAGGAGATGAAAACAATCAAAGAGCAATGAGCATGCTCTGCGTTCTTGTTTTATTTATCCGCCAACTAAATAAATCTATATATCTTTTAATTAAATAAAATAATAATAGCTACTGCAGTGTACGTAAAGCATCACAAGAACAAAGATCGGCTCTCAGTCCTACAGAACTTAGTACAGATCCGTCCAGAAGAATCGGATTGTTCGTGAATGTCTTATCACTATATAGCAGACTTTGGTCACAGCTTTGTCCCATATAAGCGACGCCTCAGTCAACACCTCTGCACAATAATTCAGCGCATGAGTCACAACTTTTTTCCATCGCAGATGTAACAAATGTGTCTCTGTACAGCTAGCTTTGCTAACATCACGTCCACATAGCTTACCATTCTTTAAGCTTCCTTTCCAAGTGACGCTAAAAGTTGGATGAAGCGCTGCTGAGTTTACATGTTGTCAAATTTGATGATTTATGTAGCGAATTCTATTACTGACAATTAGACATCTCCCGCTCAGAGAAAACCACTGCGCATGTCTTGGAGCGCCGCGTGCGAGTGAAAGGAGGAGTCGATGGGTAACAACAGACACACGTAATTAGTAAGTCACGTTATTGCTTGAATTTTACAGCACCACATTAAGTCCCTGAACTTCACATTTTAATGGAAAAAAAAGCGTTAACGCGCAACAGTCGCGTTAACGAGTAACGCGACGGTTTTGTAGAAATGTAGTGAAATAGAAAGTACAGATACTCACTGTAAAATGAAGTGGAGTAAAAGTTGAAAGTATCCATAATTAAATCTACTTAAGTACAGATACACAAAAATTGTACTACAGTACAGTAACAAAGTATTTGTACTTCGTTACTTCCTACCACTTATCTCCTACAGGACAAGGAACAGGCTCACATGGCTGAACTTCTAGCATATTTGAGGATCAGGACGGATGAAAACATATAGCAAGAAACTACCAGGGCCACATTTCAGAAAGCAGGGTAAGTGAAAACCCTGAATAGAGGGATTATCAATCGACGTCACTTTTTGTCAGCACCCACTATTGCACATGTCGCCTTCAGAACCCAGGCAAGAATACATTATTCAGTAACACTTTATTTATCTTATGCATAAGACTGACGGGGGTGCTGTGGTGGCACAGGTGCAAAGCACAACCCACGTATGGAGGCTTTAGTCCTCATGCCGGTAGTCGCAGGTTCAATTCCCGGCCTGGTGACATTTGCCGCATGTATGACTGTCATTAACTGTCATTTAGTAAATAATGACATTTTTAATGCAAAGTTGACACTATTTAAAAGGTCTGTGTTATGACACCTTGACATTAAACTAGACATATCTTTGTTATGATATAACAGATATGTTTGTTGTGACAAACATATCTTTGAACATAACGTTGATCACATTATGAGGACTTTGTGTCCTCATTATGACAACTTGACATTAAACAAGAATCATCATCTGTCATAAATATGTCATTACAGTTATTATCAAAATTTACAATGTTATGAACCCTTGTGTATCACTACAAAAAGATACAAAACATCATTTATTAGTCTTAACTGTGACAATCATGAGACCACTGTAATTATGTAATTCATGTTTTATCTTACACATTGGACTAGTTGCAGACCTCATTAAGAGTTATTATACTGTCAAAAGTTTTAACAACATATTAATATTTCTTCTTACCTGAAATAAATTGGTACAAGTAGTAACACTTAAAATAAAGATTTTAAGTGTTATTATACTGTCAAATGCTATAAGACCAGTCATTAATACCTCAAGTAAATACCTCTTACCTCAATTAAAGTGAAACAAGTAGCACCAGTTATAAAGATGTCATTAAGAGTTATTACACAGTGAAATGCCATAATAACAGGAATAACTTTTACCTCATGTAAAGTGAAACCAGTAGGATCAGTTATAACAATGTCATTAAGTGATATGCAAAGTTGACATTGTTTAAAATGTCGTTATGTCAACTTGACAATAACCAAGACAAAAATGTCTTGGTTATTGACAAGTGAGAGGCAACAGTGCATCGACAGGCATGCAGTCTGTTGGTGAAGAAAAAGTATTCCATTGTGTTGGCTTATCTAGCACAAGTTATAACGGCCAGACCTCCTGTTTAAAAAGAAGCCGAAGTATATCACCTACTCCACATGAAATTTACATCTTATTAACTATAGATTTTCTTTGAGAAAAAAAACATTGACTATATATCTCTTTCTTTGTAAAGTTAGCTATGAGCAATTCAAGCTACTGCTACCTTGCTGTAAGTTAATGTAGCTAAAGTGTTTTCCCTCCAATTTTAATTAGCAAATTAAAAGCTACTATATTAGTCAAAGTTACCCTTTATGTGTTTTATTTTGCAACTGGGCTGATGTGACATGGTGTTTCTGTTCTTTGCTTTGCCAACTTTAATCATATAAAGACTTATTTTAGCCTAAGGACACATGGTGGGTGTGAGGGTTCTACACAGACCAGCCAGAGAGACGCTGAATGGATTTCAAAAAAATATTCTTAATTTATTACAAAAAGTACAAAAATAGTGCAAAAATGATGAATTGAGCCCAAAACTGAGGTCAACATAACAAACTACAACTCAGATAGTGACACAAAGAACTCAAGCACAAAACTGACCTAACAAACAAGACATGAGGGGAACTTAAATAGTGGCTGATCAGACCACTGCTGAGACACAAGGGAGTAATTTAACATACAAGGAATTAAACATATACTGGTTAACACAATACTAAATCTTTAAATTAAATAAATACTATTAGAACTAAACTAATTGCCATAAAAAATAAACATTAAAGAAATGGTAAAATTAAACTAAATAAACCAAATTTCCCCTTCCCCTGGCAAACAAATGGAATAACCCGCTGAGGAGGTTTGCCAGCCATATAAGGACGTCAATTAGCTGGAGCTCATCTGTGTGACTCCAGCAGCAGCTCCAAAGGAAACTGGTAACTCAAAAAGAAAAAATTAATTTGTTGCATTTAACAAAAATAAAGAACTGACAGATAGTTAACTAATTGTGTGCACTGCAAACAGTCAACTAAAGAGTCAGGCTAATGAAAATAATTTTAAAAATGGAAAATCTAAACTATTCACTAATAAATATCTAAACTAATATTAAGGATGAACAAAAAAATGATTACCATTCAGATCTCTGTGTGACAGTAGGGACAACTGTCACAGTGGGGCAGGGACAAAGGATGCTACTGAAGACATGCTAATCGTGTGGAGGATGCCAATGAATACCAGCCACAAGAGATAGAAGTTCATGTTTGACCAAAGAGAGAGAGGCAGATAAAATATTCCCTAAGAAATTAGGCAAGTTATTTTTGTGTTACTATTTTCTCCAGGTGAAGGGGGAGGGAGAGGACAGGTAAGTGGGGAAGGGGGAGCAGTAATCAACATCCACCAGCTGAGTTAGAAAGTTACGTTTTAGACAACTAATTATTGTCAAATATCAAACTGGTGTTTAATCTATTTTTTTAATTAATAAACCTTTTGCACACATCCACAAGGGAGAGTACCCGGTTGGAAATAATTCTGAATGCTCACTAAGTGAAAAGATACACCCATGTGCCTAAAATTATAAATTAAATGATGAATTCTGAATAACAATAGTGGTAGGTTCTATGAACTTCTGCCAAACAGCCAAACAAATATTTGATCAGAATAATTTTGTTCAGCTCTAGTCATTATGGTACTTGTACTAAGAAATAATTATACTGCACTTTACAACAACCTGTTACACTGTTACAAGACATTTGTCTGCCATTCTGAGAGTTTGCAGCAAGGGACATTCATGAATTGGTAGTTACTTTTTTGCTATAAAACCAGTGGATTACGGTCTTTTTTGCTATAAGACCGTAATCCACTGTGACCACAGTAATCTACTGTGGTCACAATGATTAACGTTGATCACAACACCATTGCAAGAGCACCGATAATTTCTGAGCATTTCCAGACACCTTCAAAGAGCTGCTTCTAGAAAATGAAGACAAGAAAATCTCCCTGTTTTCAGAGTATTACAGGAATGCTATAACAAAGGAGATGGCGGATACGATCAGAGCAAAAAAAGTTAAGACTAGTGAAACAAACTTTTGTCTTAAGTTAAAGAAAAAGTATTTCTGTTTTAGTTATTTAATCAATATATCAGAGTTACAGTTACAGTATGCTGAACCCTCTGTTTGAGGAAAAACAAGTTATCCTTTATTTCATTCCAAAGTACAAAGGGGTTTGTTCTAAAACTATGCCGATAGTTGTAGTCTAATTACAGCATTTGACAGTGTAATAACACTTAATGACGTCTTCATAACTGGTGCTACTCGTTTCACTTTACTTGACGTAAGAATTAATATTAATGACTCTGTTAGTAATACTAATAACAAAGTCATGTAATGATATATATAGTCCCAGTCCCAATACTCACACTACACCCTACGAACCCTCTATGAAGTGTGTACTCAGTTGAAGTGGACATAAAGGTTCAAGTGGATATAAGTTAAAAGCTTACAAAAATTATAGGTGGGATGCCTCTGAGCCTTAATTCAACATCCAAGATGGCAGGACCAGTTGCTGTTTTGGTAATTGTGCTACAACTACAACAAGAAATCAATTTTGAATATACAGTATATTTTTTGCTTTCCAAAGTTATTGCAGATCTATTTCGCTATTAAAATGTGCTTTGTGATTTGCAGACTTGTTGAATACAGAGCAGCATTCCACAAAATTCATACATGTAAAGCAGAGTGAAACAAAAATTGCTAGTGAACATTGTCATATTTCCAACATCTCAACTTTTATCGTATGATGATTTTGTTAAAAAATACACATTAATATGTACTTACATTCAAATTAACAGTGTCCTAACGACAATTTCTCCTGCTGTATGATTACTCGTTCAGCTGTTACTCCAAAAGAACCATCTCTGATTGGCTGTGATTTTAGACAAAAATTTTCTAAATTCATAATTAAATTCGCAAGGCTGCAGGCCCCAAAAACATTTTCTTTAATCGTCGTTCAAATATTAAGTTTTCACCATCAAATTCACTGCAAGTATGGTTTTCCGACACCCTACGAATGTATCGCTAATCCCTCCTCCGTCCCAACCTGAACATTTTCTGCCAGTCACGATGCACAGAGAAAATAAACACCATAGTGACAGCGAGAGTTTGAGGCGAGCTGTGAATGAGACGGTAACTGTAGAGGAATCCGAAGAGAAACAGCGCTGGATCAATAATTTGGCAGTTGTTCAGATTTTATATGGAGGAAGTTGAACAAAATGAGGTGATTTGCAAAACTATTACCACAAAAAGCTGTACAACAAATTTATTTCACCAACTATTCTTTTACATGCCATTCATAGCCACACTGTTATAGTAGAACAATTCAGTTAAAATTAAACCAGGAGATGTAGGTATGATTCATTTAATGCTATGAAATGGGAAAAATAAGCCAAAACTCTCCTTCTCCATCTCCCAACACCATAGCTGCCCCCTTCCTTTCTCACTCCTGTGTGAAGCTTTACACTACATGCAGGCTCGTTACTATAGCAACTGACAACAACGCCATTTTATGTAATCAGGATTTAGCACCAAAGACACCCAGATAGAAAATTCAGATTAAGTTTTATGTTTTTAGGCTTGATGTGTATTTTGTCACTATTAATAAGTGATCGCTATGGTAGATTAGCTACTGCTTTTTTTAAAACCATTTTATGCAGAGTTTCTAGTGCAAATCACATCACAGGATGTGATTTGCACATCATGTTAATTAGCAAATTAACATCAGGTTAATTAGCAAATTCTTGATTTACAAAAATTTGTAAATTTTTGTAAATCAAAATTTACAAAAAGGGGGCACTTCTTTCCATCCCCTTTCAGTTGTGTCACTATTCTTATTTTAATTTTTTTTTTCAAAAAGTGCTCAGTTTATCATAAACATTTTTGTTACTGATGTCTGCCTTATTATAATATTTTTTTTAATTTTCAATAAGGACAAAAAAACAGTGCCACATTCCTGCTTTTTAATACAAAACTTCACATGCAGCGATAAATTGAAAACCGTGAAGGACACAAGGGTGGAACAAGGGTGGAAGTGCAAGCATTTGGACTAGGCCACGGATCAACGCGTGACTATAGCCACTAAATCAAACCCCTGACCATATGCCAGGCCAGGTATAACATCTACGGTAAGAAAAAAAGTTCTATATTGCTTTATACAAATGAGAAAACAGTGTATGATTTTTTCTTCCATTTTATAATTCTGTAGTAGTTTGTGGTGGAATGTCACATAAAATTCTGATTCAAGTTTCTGGTTGTAAAAAAATATGGAAAACGTTAAGTACTTGAGAACTTTTACAATGCATTGTAGCTTTTACTTTACATGGATTACATGAGAAGATCAGATGAACAAAAAGATAAAACAGATCATCTTTGTGAAAACATGGATGAATATGGAGAAAAGCGTGAACCTGAAGTGACAGAAGCTCCACCTTCAGGGCCAGAGTGGAATTCAGCTCTGCGTTGTCAAGACAGCCTGGGTCCCAGACAAGTCCTGCAGCAGGAGGCTCCATAGAACATCTTCCAACTCACCACAGAAAAAGATAGATGCGTGATTGTGTGGCTGGGAGAGGAGTATGGCATTTCAAACTCACAGGGATAATTTCTAATCTGATTGATTATCCAATATTTATATTAATAAAGCTCTAAACACAAAAATATTATGCTGTTTTAATGTGAATTTACTGATTAAGCATTTGTTGATAAAAATTTTTTTTAAACTTTTGAATGCAACTTTATATATTTATTGATTGACTCATAATGACTATTTTAAAGCGTGAATACTGTTTAAAACTCAAACATTATTTGAAGCAGAACAGTAAAACTAGCTTTTTTCGTAAGTTATGTGGCATAACTATAATAAAGCTGTTCAAACTTATAAGTTATACAAAATTATGTATAGCTTATTACTAGTTACCATGCCGATGTTTTGAGCTTCCTCTCTGTCCTCTAACATGTTGCTGATGAGGAACAATGCGTCGTTCGGGTGTTAGTCCAACAGCCTCTGGCTCTTCAAAACACACCTGTACAGAAATATACACACATACACAGAAAACATACACACAAATTAGAATTGTAGTGCTGCCATGCAGCACTACGTCATGCACACACGCTCACAGGCATACACACATAGACATAGACACTCAAACTTTGTCATTCAATTTCACATTTAAAAGGTACATATTGAGCAAAATGTAGTTGCAAGGCTCCAATAATAATATAAATATTCAGCAAAAAGTATCAATATAGATATATACAATAAAAAGATTAATGGAACTTAGTAGGCTCATGAAATGAGGGTTGAAGCTGTTGTGGAATCTGGTTGATCTGCATTTGAAATTGCTGAATCTTTTCCCAGAGGGCAGCAGGGAGAACAAGCCATGGTGAGGGTGGAAGGGGTCTTTGGGCTTGAATTTTTCTGAATATCTTGTGCACAGACTTAGATTTTTTATAAAGATTATTTTATGATGCTGTTTGTATTGTTTACAGATGGTGCAGTCCAGATGATTCTCTTAGCTGTTCTCACAACTCTCTTCCTGCATTTCCAGTCAGAAGCATTATACACCCCAAACCATACAGAGATGCAGCTGGTCAGTATGCTCTCTGTTGCTCTCTGTGGTACCTTTCTACTCAGGGAGTAGAAAGTGGGGAGCTTTGATATTCAGATCTGATGTAAAAAGGGCAGACATTGCTGAACTCTCTTCACCAGACCAGAGGTTTGGAGGGACCAGGTCAAAGTTTCAGTGATCTGTACCCCCAGAAATTCCTGTTCAGCTCCACTGCGGCATCACTGATGAGGTAGGGATGTGACTGATTTTATCTGAAAATGACAACTTCTTATGTGTTGTTAACGTTCATAAGAACGTTAACAACACTCTTATGAAGTGTTGTATCATACCAGTCTGATGATACAACCAGGTATGGACTGGTTGTATCATACCAGTCCACCAGATGTCCTTCCTGCAGGACATCGTATGCTGTGGCCATTAAACTGTGGCACAAACCACAGCCTAGTGATGTTGTTTATGCTGAACCTGGCATGGCACTTACACAGCCCTGGGGGGGGTCAGTATTTTAATAAATTCCTCCTAGAGATTTTGAGCTATCAACTTCACTTTTAGTCAGGATGCAGTTAAGGGGTGGGGCATTAAAAGTTATCAAAAAATTGAGTTTTCATATATGCTTAGGGGCGTGACTAAGCGGCAAACTTGGCGTACTCGCCCAAGCAAACAAAACGCTAAAACTTTCACATATAAAGGGGAATTGGCACCAAACTTGCCATGATTGATCCTGTTTGGATGCCTGACAATCCTATATTGTTGTATTGTGATGACATCTAAGCTTCACCCTTCAGAACAGAAAGTTACTTTTTTTTCTTGGAAAGCTCAATGTAGCATGCCACTCCAAACAAGAATGAGGAGGACCCAGAGCTCTGGCAGGAGCACCCAAAGCTGCCCTGCTTTCAACAGGAAGTCACCTGTTTTCCCACTGTTTATCTTCCTTTTACTATATTGTTCATGCAGATATAAACCTTTGTTTAATAAAATACAACATGATGGTAAGTCCTTCTCTCAACACTAGCTGCTGGCTGGAGCATGTGGGCGTGGCTGAATGGCGAATTCTAATCCTTTGCCGTTTGCACACGGTTGTCCCTAAATCATACATGCATCATATGATTTGCACCAAACTTGATAGGCTTGACCTTTCTTAAGCTCTCAAGAGCCCAATAGCATTAAATTGTAATTTGACTACACTGCGCCCCCTAGGTTATTCCAACAGCTGTTTCTCCTTACTACATAGGCCGATCTGCACCAGATTTTATATGCATCATCAGGGAGCACTGCTCAACCCATCGCCTGGTGAACAGGTGTGGGAATTGCGCAAGAGCGTCGATGGTGGCAAGCTGGTGGTTGCTGGTGCTCCCGTGGTCACCATATGGCCGGAGCAGCACAAAGCTGCGAGGGCCTCCAACGCTGCTTGCAACTTTAATGAAGTTTGTGTTTGAAATGTGACAAAAAAATGGAAAAGTTTCATGTGTATGGTTCTTCTTACAGATTTGAATAAAGCATGCCTTCTGTGAGTCTATATACATGCTATCTGGTGACGCAAGGGAGTTTTGAAAGTCCAAACTGCTGCAATAGGCAATATTGCAGACAGTGCAATGTCTGCAATACAGTGCGGTATTGCACTGTATTGCGGTATTGCAGACAGAAATAGGGAGCCTTCTCCCTATTTCTTAGGGGTGCCCAAACTTTTTGATGATGAAATGCGTCCTCCATAAAAAATAGGGAGAAAGCTCCCTATTTCTTAGGGAGCCTTCTCTAAATGAAGGTGTATCTGTTATTCAGTACCACTTTTATGTTCCTTTTCCTTTCAGTCTGTCCTCGTGGGTGGGGCCTTTGTTGGGGTTGGTCACTGTGTTGACTCTGCTTTAGCTGACAGGGCTTCTGTTGCATGTGGTCAGTGTTTGGGGCTGGGCTAAGACTGACAGACAGGTCGAGTTCAGGGCAGTGCGTCATACAGGAGTGAGAAGGGAAGGGGGCAGGGATGGTGTTGAGAGATGGAGAAGGAGAGTCAAGGATGGAGAAACTCATCCTAAAAGAAAACACAAGGAGAGATGATTTAGTACAGGGGTGCCCAAACTTTTTGAGACCAAGATCTACTTTTTCTCTCACCAGCCTGCTGAGATCTACCTCATGATACGAATACATAAAAATTGTAAATTAAACTCTATTGACTTATTTTATATGCAAATATACATCAGTTATAGCAGAAATAATAAAGTGATAGAAAACCTAACACCGTTTCTTACTCCGTGAGATTCTGAAACTGGTGGAGGTTACT
>CAEGAE010024953.1:0-13355 GCA_903067095.1 Girardinus metallicus
TAAATAAGACAAATATTTCAATTAATAAAATTCTTTCCTTGTAGTTACTTAACATCCATAAAGTGATGGGCTAATCCTGTAGTTCCCAAAGACTTTCTGGGCCCCCCTATGGTTTACAATAAAAACCCCCCAAAAAAGAAAAAATACAATCAACTGGACACACAGATCGTTCAACCAGACGTAAAACTACACACTTATTTTGTTTTCAGACTCCACTGAAGTTTATTTCACACTTCAGGTTTCAACAAAACAAACTACAAACCATCTTTACAGTGAAACACTTTTGTGTAACTTTTTTTCTCATTCATCCATACTGTGCTCCCCCTGCAATGACACTGCCCCCCCCCCCACCAGGGGGCGCGCCCCACACTTTGGGAACCATTGGGCTAATCTGACTACATTCTTGATTAACAAATTAATAATTGGATAGCAAAAGGTGTTTTAATAGTATATTTCCTTTTTTTTTTTTAGAATTTTAACCATGTGAAGCTAACACTGCCCCTTTATGAATTTAGGTAGAACATATGTACAGACAATTTTTTTTCTTTTACACTAAATTTGCTATAAAATGTTTTTTTTTTGTTACGTTTATTAACAGTCACTGTGTTGTGACAGTAGGTTATGAAACATAATCTATGAAAAGATCAATCTCCTCTACCTCCCCCTTGTCTGAAGAAATTCACCGCTCTGACCAAAAACGAGAGCCATGAGGAGGGGCTTAGCGCTGTCAATCATCCTGTATTCACTGGTAAATGTGCTAAGGATGGAGAAACAACTTACCGTTGTTAATCTGCCATTATCAGTGGCTATGCTAACTATCTTTAGCATTCCTGACAGGATCTTCTAATGGAGAAAAGCTGTAATAGAGAGAAAGTCAAGGAGGGTGAGGGGTTGAGATGCACCACACAATTGCGATCGACGGCACTAAGACCTGTGGGCTCTGATTGATCTGACACGGGAAGAAGGCAGAGGAGCTGTGCTTTTATTCACAAATTATCTCCAAAAATGTTTTTTATAAAAGTTGCATAATGCAGATATATATATATATATATATATATATATATATATATATATTCACTCAACAAGATCATGAAAAACAATACCATTAAGTACTTTGTCAGCATAACTAAAACCAGTACATTATCCCTCAAAAACCACACTGGTACTTGGAAGAATGGAAAACAGTAAGATTTTTATATTACTTATTTCAGCAGAGGTAGAGTCATGCTACTCTTGAGTAAAAGTAAGTATCCACCCAGGAAATGACTTGAGTGAAAGCAAAAAAGTACTTGGGAGAAAAATAATACATTTGAACAAATTAGTGACAGTGCAAATATTAACATAAAGTAGAAACCGTTTTGGTCACACATCCCTGAGATACCCCACATGTGACTGTCCTGAATTGTGGCGTCGTCTTAATTTCCAAATATGTCTCTTTTTGTTGTTGTTGTTTTTTCCCAGGTAACCTTAAAGGAAAGAATATGACACTCCTCTTATTTCATATCTCCCCAATTTTCTCATTAATATGCCAATAATGTTTTTTTGTTTTTTTTTTTGCAGTGACTATGACAGTGATGAGTATCAGCCACCTTCCCAAAAGCCACGTTTCTCCTCAACTCCTACGAAACCCAGAGTAGCTTCTGTCCAAAGACAAAGGAACGCCCCATCCAGAAGAAGGAGCAACACATCCTGGCCAACACCAAGAAGCAAAAAAGGTTTAAAGTGGGCAAGTTAGGCTACTCCTCCACTTAGTGATGACGATGGGGCGATGTGGCACTCATCAGAGAATCCTGACACCCAACCAAAAACTCCTGTCTTTCCCTCTCACCATCCCCCAGGACCCCAAATTCACCCTACAAAATCATGGTCACCGCGGAGCCTATTCAAACTTTTTTTAGTGCGAGTAGCATTTGCACCATAATTAAGAACACAAATAATAATGCAGACAGAAAAATTTTAGGTGGCAAGAAGATCAAATGGTCACCTATTGCTGTCCAAGAGTTCTTTATCTTCTTAGCCATTCTAATATACGGTGGCTTAGTGCAGAACCCTGCTAGAGCTGACCTATGGAGAACAAAGTGGCCATACAACTTCCTGTTTCCCCAAGAGTGCATGACCTGTGACAGGTTTCAGACCATCTTCTGGCACATTCATCTTTCCGATATTAAGGACGATGCAGAAAACAAGAAAAGAAGGGAACGCCAGAGTGCGACAGACTGTTCAAGATTAAATCCCTCTATAAAGACATACAAATAGCATGTTGCGCACCTTCCACCCGCACAGGGAGATATGTGTGGATGAACGCATGGTGGCGAGCAAGGCCAGGATAGGGTTCCGTCAATATACGAAGGACAAGCCCACCAAATTTGGCTACAATCTATTTGTTTTAGCCAACTCTTGCTGTGGCTACACATAGAACCTTATTGTCTACCAGGGAAAGATCGAGAGAGTTGAACGGGAAGCTCTCAGCACCACATCGGTGATGGACTTGATGGAGTTCAACCTTCTTGGCAAAGGTTACCACCTTTATGTCAACAACACCAGCCCTACGCTGTTCAATAAACTGAAATCCCACCACATCGGTGCATGTGGAACCATTCCTCAGACGTGCGTCGGCTTTCCAAAAACGACGAGAAACACTGTCCAGATCAGCGGATAGAGGAGACATGAGATGGCTCCGTAAAGATGGACTGCTGTTTGTGAAGTGGAAGGACACCAAGGAGGTGACGATGTGCAGCACACTCCACAAAGCCTACAGTGGGGACACCGTGAAGAGGAGAGTGAAGGAGGCGGGGGAGTGGCATGTCAAGGATATCGCCGTTTCTGATGCTGCCAGGGATTACAATAAGTACATGGAGGAGTGGACCTATCGGATGCCCTCATCCAGTATTACACTGTCAGGTCAAAAATCATAAAGTGGTACAAAATTATCTTTTATCATTTCATAGACTTTGCCGTGGTGAACGCTGTCATCCTGTTCAAGATGTTGATGAGAGAAAAAGAACAGCCTCTTTTGCGACAGAGGAAGTTCAGGGAGCTCCTGATGGAGGAGCTTGTAGGTGAAGCTAAAGCTATAGTTCAGGCATCCGCTCCAAAACCTGGTCCCTCTAAAATGTGCATGCCATCACATTATGGAGACAGTGCAACAGACTTCAGGAGAATTTGTGTGTGCTGTAAGGAGGTTGGCAAGGTAACAAAGACTCCAGTTTATTGAACAGAGTGTGATGTTGCCCTATGTCACATTCCCAACAGAAATTATTTCAGAGATTTTCACTACAAGAAGAAAGGGGGGGATTTTTGACTGCTTGTACATTGTTGTTTTGTTTTTTCCTCTAAAATTTTCTTAGTATTTGTCTTTCTGTTTTTCTATAGTATTTAGGGTTTTTCTGATAATTGTATTGTGCTTATTTATTCATAAATTTTTTTATTGTTTCAATAAAAAAGACGAAGCCAAAAGAATGCAGTTCAGCTTATTTTCTTTTCATTGCAGTGATTTCATGGAAGGCACCTTAGTACACCTATTGTATTTCTCACCAAATTTTTAAAAACCTTTACCTTCTTATTCAGATTTCCAATATTTTGAATAAGATGAGTTTCTTATGTATGTAAGTTAGTTATTCTTTTTCCCTCATCTTTGTTTTTTATTTAGGCCAGCCTTTCCTTTGCTGTTTATTGTTTTCTGTTATGTCTAGTTTATTCTTCACTGTTAGAATTGCGTTTTTACTAAATATTATTGAAAAAAATTGTTTAGCATTTGCTCTGTATTATAACCGAATGTGATGGACCGAGTTAAAAACAAGAGGAGTCACAGGATATATTAGAAAATGTTTTTTTTTTATTATTTTAACCCAAAGATTATAAATGACAAAAGATAAACTGAGCACATAAAAGAGGTCAAAGAAACAAAACTGAACTCGGGCAAAAAAATGTAAACAAACTGTCTGCACAAACCAACATAACTGACCTAACAAAGAAATGACACTCAGGGGTTTATACACTGGCTGATCAGGCCAATTAAGACACAATAGGGTAACTAAACAAAATACAATTACAAATAACAAAAGAACAAATAACAGTACAGCTAAGTTTGGCTAAACTAAAGACCCAAAAGTGAAAATCAAAAATATTAAACTTTAAATACTAGTATTTACTTCAATAAAAAACTTATCTAAACAAAGAAAATACAAATTCCTCCTGCCAGCAGGAACTAGTCCAATCAGCATTTAAGCCTGCTGAACCTTGGGTCCCATCTTTTGTCTGGCAACTCCGAGTTAGCCAAGTACCAGCAGAAGAACAAACAGAGTTAATCTTAAGCAAACAAAATTAACTTTAAGTTGATATAAATACACATGTTAACTAAATGTGCACGCTAACAAATTGAACAAATGTATCCAAATCAACCAATAAATGTTTATATTGAAACTAAAATGTTTTTTGCATGAAAAAATAAATTGTGCATAAAAAGAGTTGCCGACATAGGAGTGTGGCCGTGGATTTGGCCATCACACCGTGTCCAGCTTGACTTTAATTAACTGAGCAATGTTTCAGTTACTTAAATTAAAATGGAGTTCAATTCAGTTAATTGAGCCATGTTTCAATTAATTACATTAATTAATGGAAATTAATTAATTATTATTTTGTTTTTTTGTAAAAAAAACAACTAAAAACTAAACAAAACATAAAGAGATAAAAAGTTGTGATGCTCATCTGTGGGTTTTCGTTTAAGTCTTGTTTTGACCATGTTATTATTAGTTACAGCCTATTGTTATGATGTGTAACACTGTTTTGGATTTTTATTTTTTTTATTACTCAAAGAAGAAAAAAATTGCTCAATTTTGCTAACAACACAGAAGAACAAAAATGTCTCTCCAGCTACATTTGCAGGCCTGGCTTTATTGCCTGGAACAGCATCTCTTCCCACACTTTAACTCAGACTTTGTAGTCTCTTCATGTCCAGATAATATTGCACTGTCACTTCCTTCCCGCAACTCGCCTTTTCATCATTTCTGCTCTCATCGTTGCCACACTTACTTTGCTCCCTCTTTCTATCTCTTCTTTTATATTGCATCCTCCATCTCTGACCCTTTCTCTTCATTGGGTCATTGATCTTTAAGCCTCTCACCTCGCTCGCCGTTGAGCTCTTTTGTTACACTCCTCTTTCGTTCTTCCCCCTGCTTAACCTTTCATATCTGTTTTGTGCCTGAGCCTAGGGCTTGCCCAAGTCTGTCAACCGTCTCTTTCCGTTGCTCTTTGCCTCTGTCTCGCTTCCCTTTTCTTTCAGTCTATGATTTTTCCTGCCCTGAAGATCAATGTGCCAAGTTGTACTAAACTCCTGCCAGCCAGGTGAGTTTCATGGAAAAAGACCTCATGGGAATGTGTGGGTTAACCTGACTTTCTTTGTGCTTCTAGGCGTATTCTGTGACTGTGTCTCTTTCTTTTTGCACTTTTCTTTCTGTTTTACGTCTGCGTTTTGTGGGTGTGTGTATGTGTGTGTGTTAGATGTAGAGAAAGAGAAATCCCGGTGAAAAAGAGCTTTGATTTCACTGGATTTCTCTCCTGCAGGCATTTGCTACCTTCTTCCAATCTCTTTGTTTATGAAGCTAAGATGCACAGTGAAAGGCTGCTGAGGCAACTAGATAACCCCCCCACACACACTCACAAACACACACACACACATTTGTTTCTCTGTCTTTGCAGGGACTTTCCATACAGCCTAACCCTGACCTTTACCCTAAATCTACCTACGACTAGTACATGCCTAACCTTTAACCTAACCACAACTCAATTCGCACCTTAGTCCTAAACCTAACTCCAAAGCCAAAAACAGCATTTAGCCGTGTGGGAACCAGGTTACGTCCCCACAATGCAATATATGTTATGAAATGTATCAAATCTATGATACACATACACTCAATCCCCCCCCCCACCCAACACATACATTTTCCCACACCTCCCAGTGTCTCTCTCTTTGCAGCATCTCCATCAGCAGCCAACACCAATAATATACAGAAAAGCACACAAACATCCTCGCATCAGCCTCACCTACGCACCCACCCTCAGATGCCTGCTGAGTGCGGCGCTATCCTTAGGTTGTGTGGCAGGCACACACTGAGGCTTAAGATGTGAGAAGCAAGGTAGGGATGGGGGTGCGGGTGGGGGGATGGAGGAGATATAATGGCACACTATCTGCAGACATCCACCCTCCCTTCGCTTGTCATTCAGATACCGCTTACAACGAGACCTAACGTTTTCGCTCTGAGACTCTCACATTCTCAGCTGCCAAATTGGGTTTGCACCTCAGTTTACGAAGTAAGACAGCTGCCAAAATATTTTTGCGGAGCTGGCTTCCAATCAAAAAGAAATAAGCGAGGGCTTTTGACTGATGCTCACTCTTGACTAATTTAGGGAAGGACTGACTGCGGGAAACGAAGGGAGAATAGTTGTGATCCAAAATTCTCAACAGAATGTGGAGTTTGGGACTGAAATAAATAGATTGGTGGTTCTGAACGTGGCTCTTTCAGAGAAAATTGAGACGAGCCGGCCCTAAAGATGTTCTGGTTAATCACTGTTGTCTTCCTTCTCCATGCTATGTAGAAAAAAAAAAAAAAAGAATGCCAATATGTTTGCTTGGACTGGCCCTCATGCTTCAACCGGACCATTTAATCTTATAATACATTTTTTATCATGCTTGCATTTTATAGTTAAAAAGTAAAACAGTATCTACAGAGCTGTGAAAAAACAATTTGAATACTTGGAGATTTCTTATATTTTCACATTTTGTGTCACATAAATGTTTTGGATCATCAATCAAGTTTTCATATCAGCCAAATATAACCTGAGTAAACTCATAAAAACCCAAACTTTTTCTATGCTATCCAAACTAACATGGCTCTACATGAAGCAGTAATAAGTCTTGTTCATCAATGAGTAGGAACACTGACTCACTCCTGCTTAGGTTTAGATTTATTTCAGCCATGCTGCATCATACTCTATTTTTGGGTTATCAATAATGTTTGTATTTTGATATTTTCTTGTTGTTATTGAGGTCTTGCTGTTTCCCTCCATTATGTTATTTCAGTTACCCTTTTATATTTTAATACAGGTTTGAAATGAACCAGGCTACACAAACCGTCATTTCATCAGACGTTGATGCTACATACAGCTGTAGTAAACCAGATGTAAGTTTGCCAACAAGCGTGGACCACACATCTCAGAAAAAAGGAGACAGTCCTCCCCTCTGAACTGGAGGTTTGGATTGAGAACCTTTTCAGAGCTTTGTGCCTCTGATAAGGCACAGGCCAGCCAGAGGATAGGAACGTTTTTTAAATCCAAACTACTCGGCAAATGTGTTTTAGCTCCCTTTTAGCGCATTAGCTCTTTTTTGGGGGGAAAGCCAAAAGTGACCTTAAGCAATATAAAAACTTTTTTAGCAAAACTGAGTAAGTCGTTTTATATTTCTATCAACTTTTTCTAATGTGATACTTCAAAATGTGCATAAAAATGTTGTTGCTATAAATTGTCTCCTTTCCTCACCACTTTAAAGCCTTCATTTTGTTTTGGTTGTCTTTCACCCATTACAAGATGGACTTGCTAGTGTCCATCACACTTCCACCTCCAAAAGTTTGATGTTTTGTTCAGTGAAACATGACAGATTCTGGTTCTTACAGTGGAACTCTCCCACACAGGTTCTGGGTTTGCTGGACTCCTAAAGCTTAAAAGCTGCTTTATATTCATTTTACCTGTCTGGTGGATATTCATTTATCTGTCTGGTGGATATTCATTTATCTGTCTGGTGGATATTCTTTGACATCTAACTTCAGTCGAAGTACTGATACCAGTCAAATAATACTTCAGTGAAAGTAGTTCTGTCAAATTATTACTTAAGTCAAAGTACTGGAGTATATACTTTCAAAAATACTTAAACATTGAAAGTATTTACAATTTACAAGTTTTTTCAGGGTGGTATTTAGTGAGGGGACAGAATAAATAAGCTTTTACTTTAATATAAAAAATATATTTATTTTTGGTTTAGGTATAAGGTTTACATAAGCAAACCTTATGTAACTTTTCAAGTATAATAACCACATTTATTAGTACAAAATAAATCAATGAGGATGTAAAAACTGAAGTTTAAAATGTTGACTAATTATGTTCAAATGTGCATAAACATTAGCTCAAATGTTGAAGAAATCTAAGAATCAAATGTTTACAGTCTCTGGAGATTTAAAGTCTAATTCATTAATTGAAAAGTCAATATACTGAAGTAAGAGCAGCAATAATAATATTACTCAAGGAAAGGAAAGAAAATACAGTGCAATAAAACTACTCTTACAAGTACATTTTTCCCAAAAAGTTACTCAATAAATGTAACCAGTATGATCCATTTATGCACATAGATATCAACAAAATTAGTAGCCCATGCTTGTTGACAAGCTTAACGTGATATACTGCCATTAATAAGTCATTATTTAACTAAAGTTTTCTGCATTCAACAGCATTACTCAACTCACTCTGTTAGAAAGTTAACCACTGGGGTAAAATTATTTAAAATTGCTCCCAATCCAGCGTGGGCACGGTTGACTGTGTGGGTGGGCAATTCCCCTCCAAACCCCCCAATGCCGCCGGGCCTGAGTCTACTCTGTAGTCAAGGATGTTTGGGAAAATTGCATCACTACCTTAAAGGCAACACTAGCAGGACAGAAATAATTCTTCTTCTTCTTCTCTAAACTGGTATAAAGCTGCATATGGCACCCTACCATATAGGAGTGTAGTGTGTAATTTTGCTCTGTGCCTGTGGAACAAAACACACACAACTCAAACACTGCCAATGGAAGAAACCTGTAACAAAAGTCTTGGGAGAAATGTAGATGAGTAAACAGTCGGATTTGTTTTTCTTATATTCTCTAAAATGTAGTGGAGTAAAAATATAAACGTATCAAAAAAAAAATGCTACTCGAGTAAAGTAGAAAATTCTCAAAAACTGTACTCAAGCAAACTCAATTTGTTTCTGCCTACCTCTGCAACTTAAGTGTGAAAACGAAAAAAATCCATCCATCATCTAAAGCCGCTTATCCTTGCAGGGTCACGTCGTCAGCCCGTCACAGAAAAGAAGGTAAAAATTTCACCAGACTGTAAAGTAATCTGTAAATTACAACTAGATATTTTACTGGCCAATCATTGTTACTGACAGTAGGGTGGATTGATCCGCCGTGGCTTTGAATTATTGATGCGCAGGATTTTGGTTATATCCAAAGAAATCTGACTTAAAAAAAAAAAAAAAAAAAAACACCAGCATGAGTCTTTGATGTTCTTCCAGCCCACAGTGAAAGTCTGCATGAGTTTATTCTCTAATTTCTTTCCAGTTTCATGTTTGTGATGTTACAATACATAATTTTTTTTGCACCAATTTTTAATGAGCCAAAAGCCCCTTCTGAAAAAGCTGACAGAAAATAATTTCCAGATTCTCAGACAGCAGAGCGGCGAGCCAAAAAGTCTGCGCACCGTCTTCTCTGCAGTTAAGGGAAATCTTAAAAGGATAACTTTCTCTTTGTAAGTTCTTTTTAAAATGGCTCCCACATACCTACATACTGCGTAGTACGGAACACTTATTATCCCGCCTAATTGTACTGTTTATCCGAGTTTTGGAGGAAAAGTGTGGTGCCAAAATGAAAATGCAAAGTCTTTTCCTAGATGAGCTGTAGAGCAGACGATGATGTCACATTTGACAACACACTCACCATAAATAATTGAGGCTGCCATCTGTGATGGAGATGTTGTCAGTCATAGCAGCAACAAATAACACAAGTGTGTACTTTCTCATTTGACGTTTTCAAGAAGTCACTTCCATGGCAACTTTTGCTCAACTCCTTGTCAGAACAAAGCAGAGGACCTTGTTTGGCGCGCCGAGTCTTGCTCCAGCCATGTCAGCTGCCATGCAACACCTGTTGGGTGAGCTGAGAAAAGCAACTGTGAGCATTGCTTTGTTTGCCAGCATCACTGTTTGCCCTCACTACTGGCTGCAGACATGAAAGAAATTGTTCTGATGCAGACAAAGGCTTTTATGTTGGAGGTAAAATCTGAATAATTTGATGGATGAACAACTCTTCCTTGAAAATGTTCGTGTTTTTGTTATTTTACAACCACAAAGTGCAATTAGGATTTCATGTGACAGACTGCGTTCTGCGACCTGCGGTTCGGGAGCATCATGTGGCCCCTCAGGGCCACTCCTGTATATATGACCAATAACAATAAAGAACTGAGAAGTGTTTTGATTTATAAAGGTAATTAGAAAGGGTTTTACGGAGCATCTTTAAAGGTTTTCAACAGCAGAAATACATTAACGATACAGAAATTTTTATTTTTTTTTTTAGTAGGCTTTATGTCATTAAGCTGCAAACAATTAGCTTAACGTTTGCAACTTTAAGAATGTTCACATTCTTAAAACTTTCTCTAAATATTTTTTTTTACAAATTTGTTAAAATGATCATTATGTATAATTTAATTATAATATATGAATCAACACAATCAGAAAAAAAAATCAAGCTCGTCTCCATTCAGCCCAGTTCTCCCAGTACTAACTGCAGAAATCCACCACTCAGTCAGAAACAGAAAATATATTTGTTGTCCAAGAAAACATGGACAGAAATGTTTTCCCACTTATTCACCTCTCTCTCCTCTCTCATTCCTCCTTTCTTGTCCCTCCTGTTAAATCCTGTCTCTTCCTCATGTTGCCCTGGGTTTCTGTTTTGTTTGTTTGTTTGTTCTCCTCTGGCTCCCTGTGCTCCCATGGTTTTTTCTTCTTTCTTAATTAAATCTTCAAATCTACTTGGTGCCTCTGCCTCCCTGAATTTGAATGGAAAGTCATGGTGACAGTTTTAATAAAAATGGGGAAAGAAACATATCTGGAAACAACACACTGCAGCTTTAACTAAAAGTCTTGTTCATTTGATGTTTGGCATTTTAAAACCTCCAAGAAGAGCAATGATATTCTTCTTAACAGAACCAGAAATTTCACCAAATTTATCTTTATTTCATCAGCTAATCACCTAATTTGTGAATAGAACCTGGCTGTCCATTCAGATTCTTGTGATTGTTTCGTGATATTTTGGGATTTCTCATTAAACCCTTTTCCAAATCTACATTTAAAAGAAAAAAGGGGGAGAAAAGTAGTTTGTCCTGTAACCGTGTTTTTGCCCCTGAAAAAGGTTTTTCTCTGCTTGTGTCCAAGCAGACAGATTGGACACAAACATTTTTATTCTTTCAAGAAGTTAAATGGCTCAATATTTGTCCCTCACCCTATTGATCATGGACTATATAACTTGACATCAAGTCAGGTTGAGCCAGCAGTGTAGCAAAATAAGAAATACTGCCACCTGCAGGTGGGAGTTAGTCACTTAAACCCAATGATTATTTAGAAAGGCTTGGAAATAAAAAATAGAACCATAATTATTTTATTTTGGCTAATTGTGATGCATCGGTGTGTAGTGTGCAATCTACTTCAGTACCAGCAATGATTTTCTCAGAACCTATGCAGAAATTTAAAATGCTAGGGGTTGAAGGACGAGACTCACTGAAAGACTGTGCATGGGGGGTAAATCAGCTTCAATGCGTTACCCAGTAAAATAAGCAATCTAAAACTAAGATGGTATATTAAAAAAAAATAATTATCAAACCAGAGGTCTGAGAACATTGAAAAAACACCCCACTTTATCTGCATGAAATGGTTTGTTCCTGCTTAGCACACTTGACGGTGTTCAGCAGCAGTCAGTGTAAGATAAGAATGACTCTAAGTCAGTATGTAGCCAAGCAAACTAGTACAGTCAAGTTTGAAAAAATTGAGAGAGAGAAAATGAAGACAGAAATGTGTAACTCAGCTTTTCTCCAAGAGAGGTGGGCAGACTTCTGTGTGAGTTTATCAACCATTTAGCATAGTTAGCTTAGCTACAGAATACTGTTTGCCTCCACCTCACCAGCATTTAATCAGTGAAGGAAAAGAAGTACTAAGATATTCATATATTTAACTTGTGCCTGTATCTTTCACCACAGAAGAGTCAGTCAGCAGCAGCTCTAACCCTCCATATCAGCATAGCCCTTCACCTGTAACACAGTGAAAGAGGTGAGTAGTACTGTGTTCAATGACAAGCTAGTTAGCATCATGCCAGTCATTTCATTGGTTAATTTTCTGGATATGATATATTTATTACTTTGGTCAGTTTCATACACCAGATTATTAGGACCAGACTAAGAGATTTCTTTATTTATTGGTAACTCTGAGAATAAAGAGAAAATGATTTCTGTAAGTAATTAAGTCCTGTTTGTTAAACCGATTCCAAAAGTAAAAGCTTCACAAGTTGTTCAACATTACTCATTTTAACATTTTGTCATTTCTGTAGAAGTTAAGCATTTACTACTTCATTCTACTGATACAACTTTATTCTGGTCATGAGTTTAATCTCATATTATTTCGATTTTATAACCATATAACTTTTTTCTGATGTGACGATTATTCTGGTAATATTATGACTTAATTCTTGTATCGTTATCGTTTTTATCTCCTGTTATGACTTCATTCTCATAATATTTTGACTTTATTGTACAACTTTGTTCTCATATTATGATTTTATTCTGCTAATATGATGATTCTTGTCTCATTGCAACCTTTTTCCCATACTATTACGACTTTATTATATTATTCTGACATTATTCTCGTAAGTTGTTAGACTGGCCCTAGTACTTCGTCATAGGTTCAATGTATTTCAGTGACCTTTTTGGGTTTTTTTGGTCATTAACAGACGGGTCCCAACAATCTTTGCCACATTAGTACATATGCCACTTTGTGTAGTAGCTTGAGGAAAATTCACAACAATAGTTTGTAACGAGTCATGAACAGTTCTAGCGGGAAGCTACAGATGCCAAGATTCAGACTTTAAAGTTTAAGTTGGGTGTAGACAGATTAATTTGATGCTATTCAGTCAAATGACCCCAAGCATCTTCTCCATTTCCTCTTTATCTTTAAAACCATGTTTAGTACTCCTGAATTTATTTTGCGTATTCTTGCTAGTTAACCGTAAGCCCCAATAAAATTTACAATACTTCCATCATAAAATAACAGTCAAATCTAGCATCACAACAACGTACGTTTAATTTCTCATGTAGCACTCATATCGCAGGCTGTTTGAATCAATCGCAGGCACATTGGACTTCAAAGGACCTTATTTAGAGTTTGATTGCACAATTGTAGATCAAATAACTTTTGACCGGTCTCGAGACCGTTTTTGATGGTCTCGGTCTCGTCTCTGTCTCGGGCGCTGAGGACTCGGGATTTTATGTCAAGACCAGTTAAGACCGCAACTGTG
>CAEGAE010024958.1:0-33486 GCA_903067095.1 Girardinus metallicus
TATTTTGTGTGTGAGAGAGAGAAAAATTGCATATGTATGACATTTTAATAGTATATATGTGCAATTTAAATATTTTGCGTGTGTGTATTAGTTTTTAGTAGTGTGTGAGAGACAAAACATAGTTTTCGTCCTAAACGGCCCCTCATAGGGGAGCAATACGAGATATTTACGGCACCTTGTCACACTCAGAAACTCATCTACCAGCCATGTACGATGCGCTCCGCCACCCGTTTGCTCAGACCGGGATCTGAAATTTATTATGCGGTTCGTCCGTAAAGCTGCACTTACGGACCATCAACTACTCAGCAGCCCGCCGTGTTCAGTCTATCAACTCACCTGTGTAAATCCTCCCGCAGCCTCTTCCCAATGTTCAGGTGCCGTAACTCCAGGTATCGCGCCGGTCATTTTAAAGATGCTTATTGGTCCCCCAAAACGATGAAAACCCGGACATTATCATAAATTAATAAAATCCCCACGGGCCGAACTTGAAGACGGGACGTTATGCCGCTAACACTTAGCTTTCGTCAACAACTCAGAGGCGGAAGTGAGAGCGCTGTGCAACGGAAGTAATGTTCCTGCCGGAACACGGTGCGCTAAATAATAAAACATAAAAAATTAACGAAGCTTCGAGGCAGGTAAATTTTCCTCGAGAAATTTTAATAATCGAGGTACTCAAATCAATCGAGGAATCGTTTCAGCCCTAGATAATTATATTGATATGGTGTAAGACCTACCAGGTACTATGATAGGGTTTTGTTTGTTTCACACTTTTCATTTGATTTCTGTATCAATTTTCAGATTATTTGTTGGTCATAATAACTTTCTCTGTATATGATTTTTTTTTCATTTTGGAAAAAACATTCAAGATTTGCTTTGGTAAAAAGAAAAAAATTCAGAAATTCATGTAATGCCTAAGTTTTATCAACTTTATTCCCATCTACACCAACCTGTCCACATAGCAAAAAGGTTACATTTCCATCCAACAATCACAGAAATTCATGCAGAGTAACAAAATAAAAACAAATCAAAGAATGTTGTTCCTTTTAAAATGCGAATAGACCGTTATCACACCATCTCCGCTGCATTATTGATTCTCGTTGGTCTGAGTCCAGGTCTATCGTTTCAAATTACGTTACAAGAGACGACGGCTCTGGTTGGTTATATAAAACCCACTTTGTGTTTTTGATGTTCTTCCAGATGTTCTCCTCTTTATTCATTAAGGCGTTTGGCAGCCGCACCGTGAACATGACTAGTACTTTTTATAAAAGTGGCGCCGTTCCCAGATCCTTTCTCCAAGCTGCTGGTGGGCCAACATTTACGAAACCCAATTTAGACCCATCTCTTCTAAGGAGTTACAGGTCAATATTTCAATTGCTTTCAATTGAAAACATATTTAGGAATCTGCATTTTTAATTAAAAAAAAAAATACTATTATGGATACATTTCACTTATTTCAGATAATGTTATTGGCAGTAGATGGCAGTTTTGGGGATTTGCTTTAACTGGACCTGCTGATGTTGTCTATAACTATAAACTGAAGGATTGTGGGAACTGGTTGTTTTTTGAAATGGCTTCTATTAAAGCATGTAGACAGACGTTAAACCATCTAATTGAATCAGGTCAAGTCGCAGCTAGCAGTTTTGTTAAGTGGCGTTCCTCAAGGTTCTGCTTTAGGCCTTGTTTTCTTCTTACTCTAACAGGTAACAAGATGCCATAATATTATATTTTATTATCTCTACTTTGATCAAATACACATCTACTGGTCTTTCATATTGATTCGTAGTTTTTATTATAGTTGTTGAATTGATCACTTGACAAATCAATCAATTGTTAAATGGTTAGATGGTTGATCATTTGCACTGTGGCAGGATTTGTGTAATTAAAATAGACTTTTTTATGTTTTACATCATGTTATAATGCTGTTCCCTCATAAAAACATACATAGAGTTTTGGTTTGATTCCGCCTCACAGAGCTCTACTCCCCCGAGACTCCTCCACTCTGCTCCTCCTGACTAGCCAGCACCAATTAGCAAACACATGTTTGAAATGCATATCTGCTGCGGTCATCATACGAGCTACCGTTGTAAATGGCATAATGGAAAGGCATTGTTGTGATGACATGCTGAAGGCAGAGTGTCAGAAAGAGAAGGAGCTTCTTAAAGGGCCGGAGGCTTAAAAAGTCAAACTTCTTCTAACTTGTGTTTGATATATACAGCATTTTTATAACAACTGAAGGTAACATAGTTACTTGATTGTGATGTATAATGGCACTATGTGGCTGGAAAATACATAATGCTGCCCCTCTAAAGTGGAAGTATAATCTCTTGAAACTGGGCCTCCGTCTCTTTAAAAACTCCCGCTCTTTCTGAAACTCCACCTTCAAGAAGTCATCACAACATGGCTCCTCTGTTAACCCTTTAACAAAGTTTTTACCAAAGTTGCATTGAGAAGGAGCTCCTATAATGAGCTCAGCAGATGCACAGTTCTACCAGGTGTTTGCTAATTGCTGTTGGCTAGTCTGAAGGAGCAGGTGACGACAGCTCTGAGGAGGAGCTGTGCCTAGAAGGCGGGGCTAGGTCCACCTAGACGTCTTGCACAGTCGAATGGTTGCCAAGGAGATTAAAGGATTTCTAAAACATTCATGAATAAAACATCATAACTTGACGTAAAGCCAAAAAAAAATTATTTTACATGTTACTGCCCCTTTAAGGAACATTTAGCATTACAGGCTCATTTGGATTTTTAGGTCTCAAAAATCCTAATGTCTTGATGATGACCAATATTTCTGGTCAATTTCCACCTTAAAATATTCCTATGGACAAGTTCATGTTTAAATTATATATTAAATGATATTTTAACTGCAATAAGCTCTGAAAAATAAACCATCATTGCTCTTTTTAGCTTTTTTGTCAAAAGTTGTTTGAGCCTCAGACTGTTTTCACTGTATGCTATTTAGATTAAGTTATAATAAAGATATTAGCATCAGATGTCTTTATTTAGCTGGAGATATTTAGCACTGTAATATCAGTTCAGCAATGAAATCGCTACTGTTGCGCTCTTTCACAATAAAAGGAAAAGTGTGTATGTGCCTATTTGAAAGTTGGTGTGAAACGCCTGGAGACCTTAACGACGGGACATGATGGATTTTTTAACTTGGGGTTAACAGTGCACATTTTCCAACAATCTCTCATCCCGCTGCTTTGGTCAAGGAAAGTTCAAGTTTTGATAACCGTCTCACCCCAGCAGTCCCAGCAAATATATCTTTTTAATCACAGACACTTTGACTTGTCATAACAGGAAGAGTACAGGCGTTCACACTTTGCTTAGTTCAGTTTCATTTTTCCTGCTAAGTTTCGTCAGTCAGTAGGGTTAATGAACCTTAAACAAGTAAACATGAATATAAGCTTGGCTTTAGATACCAATGGAGTCTGATTTTTTTTATATAATTAGATTTTCTTTTAAGAATGAGTTGAAATAAAATGAAGTAACCAAAACATTTCACATCTATATACTCAACAAGTGGTTTCTTAGATTACAAATTCCACACAATCATTACGAAACTAAAGCAAGGTCTAAGGATATGAGGGACAAGCCTGCATTTAGCCACTTAACTGAACAAATTTGAATTACAGAAATTAATCTGTTTAATGGAAACAGGCCAAATTTTAAAAAAACTACCGATAAGAAGTTTTTCACTAGGTTGAGGTTGTGTTTTGTGGCTGTTTTAAATTTTCACAAAACTGCAATGCAAACACTATTTTTCATCACATGAGTCATGTGAAATATCACGAGTCATTTCTCCCACTAGAGCTAAACTAGTGAGTTTTTTGTTTGTTTTTACCCAGTGTACTACTCCAGAAGAAACTCCAGAAACTTCCTGGTTTAGGAGCGGTCTCCGGTCAGGTAGGCGTTCACATACGCATTTGAACTGCATCAGAGTTCACTTCAACCAAACTGACACCGAGGCTTTTAGGCTGTTTTCACACCTAACAGTCCTGTAGACTCAGTTCAATTAGACTAAAATTGTAACATTTTGTTGCATTTTTCAGTTGGTGCGGTTCGCTTTCACACGGCCTTGTGTCAAATGATTCAAATCCTTTAAAAAAAAAAAAAAACTGTGTCCCTCCTCACCTGTGGTGGCGCTGTACCAAGAACCACATAAGAAAATGACACGAAAACCTCAAAATAAGACACAAAGTGCAACTTCCTTTGTCACGAAAAGTAAACAACAATGGAGTAGCGTCAGATTTTAGCAGTTGTAGGATTTCTCTTTTGTCTTTGGTAAAAGAACACGAGTCATTTTTCCCGCTAGCACCAGACTTTTCCAGAATGCCCTGCACTATAGCCAGTTTTCTGCTTTCAGTCTGCTTGGTATTTACATATGAATTTGAACCGTGCCAGAGCTCACTTTAACTGAACCTAGGTTTTTAGGCGGACCAGCATTCGCTTTTTTGGTTCACATCAGAATTTGATTGAGCATTCAGACCTCCACTCCAGAAACTCTACAAAGTCCACAAACGAACCGGACTATCTAGAGTTTACTTAAAGTGAACTAAAACATGGCTGGTGTGAATGCACCCTTACACTATAAATCACTCTCAAACCATTCTCCTTGAAGAATTAATGGCACTAAATCCAGTTTAATCCTGAAACAAAAGTACGTTAGAGGAAACATTTGAAATGGGGGTTAAAGTTCACATCCCAGCCAACCAACAACCCTAAATATACAACCTGAGCTGCAATAATTTAAAGAATATTCAGATTAGAATGATATAGTCAAAATTCAGATCTGAAACCGTTTCAAATCTGCAACAGGACTTTAACTTTGGTGTTTGCAGATGCTCTCTATTAAATCTGACTAGTTTTGAGCTGTTTTGCAAAGAATGTTGTGCAAAAAATTTAAGTCTCTAAAATAACGCCGATAACTTTTAACTACTGTGAAAGGTCGTAATACAAAATTCTGACGCAGGTGGGCTTAATACCAACACATGAGCGCAGCAGTTTAGATATATTTTTCTAAAAAAAATCGTAAAAAAAAAAAACTTAATGGCCTTCTTCCACTTCACAATTATGCACTTCTTTGTGCTAATTAAAATAAATTGCAGTTTGTTTTGCTCATGGCAAGGCACAGTATGTTCACTCTCTCCACTAAAACTAAAATGTGGTATTTCTAAACCAAGCGGAAAAGTTAAAAGATTCCTTTGAAAGAAACAAACAGAACATCAGACGTCACCTAATGTCGAGAATGATGAATAGCAAAAGGAAATAAAATCAGAAAACATGAAAAATTAAATGTTGAAACATTTCAATCACACATTAGTGTAATTTATACTAATAAAAATACTTCAGCAGAGACTAATTATTATATTTTAGAGTATATTTGTAAATCTGCAGTAGGTTTTGTGAGTTTTTGTGCTGCGTTGAATAATTCGTAGAAACTCAACCTGCAGGCTTTCATTTCTCATAAAGAAATAAAAGTGCTTAAAAACAGCGTTTGACACTGGAGTTCAGCACAAACGCAGGGAGAAGAGATGCTTTATTAGATTTTATTGATTTTTGAAAGAGCAATTACACAAAAAGAGTGACCAAAAAAAAAAATCTAAGATCTTAAAAATCCACAAACAATTTTTTTCATGATTTCGTGTCCTTTGAAGAGTAGCCGAATCTCCTTGGTCCAACTGGAATGACGTTTTTATAAGCTAAATCTGTGTTTACTTTTATTTTTTAGGAGTGGGTTTCAAAGTTACTTCTCTCTTGCAGTGTGTCATAAAATAGAAATATTTTTACCTGCTTTTCGGTGAGGAAATCCACCGAGAAGCAGTAGCAAAAGGAGAAAAGGTAAGCATGCAGATACACACAAAAGATAAAATATAATAACAAATAAATTAAAACATAATAAATGGCAGAAAATTATTAAAAATAGTTCAGCTTCAAAAGGTAATGCACAAAAAATATTTGGATGCTGCTGTTAGTATTTGTGTATTAATGGCAACCAATAAGCCAAAACCAAAACCAAAAAGGTAAAAACGTACCTGGAATAACTTGTAAAGTCACACTTTAAAAAATTAACTACAATAATCTTAGTTATTTAGCTTTTCATATTACGCATTTATTTATAAATATCACAGTTTCAAGATAAATATTTAAGTGCCAAGCTAAATATTTAGATTTGAAACTAAACGTTTAGCTTCAAACTAAGTATTATACTTGGTTGATAAGCGGAAGTGGACGACAAACTAAAAGCTGGGCCTTGTGAGCTTTTTCTAAACAATATATTTACTTTCTACTAACTAAATATTCAATTTGGAACCAAATATTTGCCTTGCCAGCTAAATATTTAGCTCTAAATATTTAGCTAGCGATATTTGCAAGCTAAATATTTAGCAAGCTAAACCCCTAGCTAAAATATTTTGTTCCAAATATAGCAATGTTTGCTAGCTAAATATGTCTGTAGGGTTTTTTCCTATTTCACTTCTATTCAAAGTAGAAATTTTAATCCGTTTAACTCTGGGATGTCCAAAGTGTGGTTCGGGGGCCGTTTGTGGCCCTTAGACGACTTTTGTGTGGCTCCAACTGCAATTCAAGAATTATGAAAATTTGACCAGCACAGGTGGTTAATGCGGATGGAAACTTTTTATTTGAATCAGGGTAAAATTAGAACCCACATAGTTTCTTTATAACCATGTAGCATGTAAAACCATGTTTAGTGTTCTTATAACTGCTTTTCTTTTAATACACCGAACGTGCAAAATCCTTTTTTAAACTTTGGATCCACAATGAATAAGATCCATTTTGTACAAAAAAGATCTACTTTATTTGCTTTATTTTAGATTTTTTTTTTTACATTCTCTTGACCCACAAATATTTTTGATTGAATAATTTTGGCACAAAATTTGGACACTCCTACTTTTACTGTAACAATTTCACCCGGTTTTTATCCTGATGAAGCATTTCTGCAGTGAAAAAGGCTGAAAAAAGTCGGTCTCTCTGTGAATTGCTTGTCGGATAAACCACGCGCTGAGGTCAGAGCCGGCCTCTTTCACCATGAAACCCACTTAACATATAGATAGACCAAATGCTCCTTGTTTAAATTCAAAACCCCCATCTGCAGAATAACCGCTGTTCTCCAACTGCAAATTAAACTGCAAACTTTTCACTTCCTGCCGCCACTCCACCGTGATTGTTGCTCTACAGTTTGCTCAGAGGATCTGTTCGAGTGTTGAGCTCACGCCTCGCTTACACAAACTTGACATAAAATCTTGCCCTGAAGTCAAACAACAACTCAACAACAAGCGACGGATCGCATAAGTTCCAGCAGAATAACTGCCGATGATCGGTGTTTACTGAAAGCATCGCAGCGAACTCGAAATGTCAGCGGCTTCAAAAAAAAAAAAAAAAAAAAAAATCAAAGAACGGCCTGCAGCTGATTTCTCAAACCAAACAACTAATCCAATCAGAGAAATCCCTGTTAGGGTTTGAGCATTTCATTATGAGAGATTCAGAAACACAGACGGGGAAAAACAAGCCTTCCCTCTGCTGTTCTGGAGATTAGTAGCATAAATAAAGGTGAAATATTTACTCTGGATTATTTAAATAAACGTCACAACTGGCTCAGTGAAGAAACAACCTAAAAATGTCCACCATTTATTTAACACTTCTGACCAACAACGACAGTTTGAAGAAGAAAATCACCACTAATAAACCAATAAACAACCTCAATTTATTATTATTCAATGTATTATTCATCTATTTTTGGGTTTGGACTTTGAGTAGGCCGTTGTCACACATTAATATGTTTTATTCTAAAGGTTAAACTGAAGGAGAATCTCTGTCCATCGTGTATTCTGGTGGATGTGCTGTGTTACACTGCAAAAACTGAACATATTAGCAAGGTTGGTCTAGTTTCTAGTGTAAATATCTTAGTACACTTGAAATAAGACAAAAACTAAATTACAACTAAATATTTAACAAGATATACGTAGCTTGTTTTAAGTCAATAATTCCTAAATATTGATTTTTTAAAAAAGTTCTAATTCCACTCTCAGATTATTTCACTTAAAAAATGAATTTTCCCATGTTAGAAATGAATTAATCTACCAGTTCAACTGGCACTTTTTCACCAATATTACTGAATTATTGACTTAAAACAAACTCCTATATGTTGCTGAAAAGTTACTTGTAGGTTAGTTTAAGTGAATTAAGGTATTTACATTAGAAACTAGACCAAAATGGCTTCGTGAGATTTTGTGTTTTTGCAGTGTAGATTTCTTAAAACCATAAGATTTTATATGAAGGTTCAAAAAGCTCAATGTTCATCTGACAGATGAACCTCAATGTTCATCTGTCAGAACCTGCATCTGCACGTTCTGACAGATGAACGTGAAGTCGGTCTCAAGCGTTTTCGTTTGTGTCGCTACCATTTTAAAGATAATAATAAAACCGTTTCCAGAGGTCATCAGAGGTCACCCGAGGCCAACCACCCCCTTTGTCCCCCACTTACATTTCCAAAATAAACACATTTAGTGTCAATCAACTCAGCTAAGTTTGTGCTGGTTTGTCAGTACCTAAGCATATTTTTTTTTTATATATATATATAAAATTCCAACATGAACAGATTTTCACTGACCTTTGATGACCTCTGGAGAACATTTTTATTATTATTTTATCTTTAAAATGATAATGGCACAAATTAAAATTTTTGCTGCACAAACGTAGCACAACGTTTGAAGCCAATCTGTTAGATTTGAAGAAGGTGGGGCCCCACTTCACTCCTGTCCCCTACATAAATTACTTTTTATTACTTTCTTTTAACAATGGACCTTCTAATTAATGCTTTAATCTGTTAGTTTAGGAGGAAGGAAATGTTTTGTTTTGTTTTACTCTTAATTTTTAGGCCGTTTGAATAGTCCTCCTTCAGATATTCACAGCTTGGAGCATTGCTTCATTACTTAGCCCTGCTCCAAACGTCTCCACGGCTTTATTCCTGCTCTGTTCCTTGGTTTTCATGATGCCGTTTGCTCACTAATGTTCTCTAACAAACCTCTGAGACCTTCTTAGAACAGCGGGATTCATGCTGGGATTAAATCACACACAGGTGGGCTCTATTCGCCCATTAGTTGAGGCTGTAATGTGGAAAAGGGGAAAGAATGGCTTTCTGAGGCACAGTGTTGCTTCCAAAGACCCAGACGGTGGTTAAACCTTCAGGGAGCAACAAGAACTATTGATTAACAGTCCTTTAAAAGATCACAAGAAAGTCTGCCCGCTTTCAAGAAAATGGCAAAATGTTGGACGATCACTCACATTTGTCGCCTTACTTTATTAATTTAAAATTCAAATTTTTTTTAATTTTTATACTTCCGTTTGGGTCTCAACTGTTTCTAAAAACAGCATAAGTTTTTTGGCAATAAGCTAAAGTTTTTTGGTGTCTGGAAAATGAGCCGCTTCAAAAACCTCCCAGATGTTGAGTCACAGTTGAAGGGCACAGCGCCGTTACCTAGCAACGCCAGTCGAGCCCAGCACCAACAACAACCCAAGCTGAATTCCAAAGATGGTTTTTATCATTCTATGAACTGTACAATGGCTGCTGGAAAAGACAAGTGTTTAGTTGTTGACTTACCATTCAGAAACTACTTGCTGCATTCTTGTTGATTGTACAGGAGGCTCCACATCTGCTTTTCAAAGATGTACGGTTTTATAATTGGGCATCTGTTTGCAGAAGAGACGGGGGCATCTTGTCACTTTATTTAAATTTAAAGTGACAAGACGCCCTAAACCAGCTGAAAGGACCTCAAAATATGCAAAACTGACCAAACTAAATCCTCATTACCTAAGAATACTGACCATACACCTGTCCTAAACGGTTTAAGGAAGCATAATAGTTCACCTATACGCTGTCCTTCATTCAACAATGCATCCCGCTGATATGAAGGTTCTTCCGACCTCTCTGTACGGATGATGGACGATGTACCTTTCCTCTATCACCCGTCTCCAACACATCAGCAAGGCAGACGTCTCTGTCGGAGGTTACAGACCCGCGGCGCCATGTGATAAGCACGGTCGTTGCCGTGATCTTCCCATTCCCTTCCGGAAAGTGATTGCAAGGCTGCTCAATTATTCACACCGTTGAATAATGTCGTCCTCTGTCTTTATCCGAGCTGATCCTGACCTGCGATCCTTATCTGAAGGCTGAGTAATGGGGGGATCAATGGGAGGTGGCAGGACTTCAATTGTCCATCTCTGATGTTGTTTTTAGATGTGTAAGCTGAACAACGCTGCAGGTTAGGGTGAGAGTAAAGACGGGGGAAAAAGATCTCAGTTAATCCATATACGGGGCAGGGTGATTAAAACATGCTGGACTCAAATTATTTTATTTTAGAATGGTTGTGTGAGAGGGAAGCAACAACTTATCAACTTACAGTCAGTTGGTTATTAGTGTGACCGCTCCAAGTTTTAACTCTGCGTTGTGTCTTTCTGTTGGTGTGTTGAGGAGAAAAGGGGCCAGATCTGGTTTGACCGTCTCTGATTTTGTCTGTTTGAGATATCAAAAAGAAACAGCAGTGAACACTTCAAGGTCCAAAACACCCCTTTGCAAGAAAGTAAACCTCAAAATAAAGAAAAAATAGACAAATCAAACAAACAACCAAAAAAAAACCCGCCACAACTGCGTGAAATCCAGCTAAGGTAAC
The DNA here is from genome assembly GCA_903067095.1 of Girardinus metallicus. NCBI lineage: Eukaryota > Metazoa > Chordata > Actinopteri > Cyprinodontiformes > Poeciliidae > Girardinus > Girardinus metallicus. Next base: position 10,686 of record CAEGAE010024958.1, read on the forward strand.
TCACAGTTACATAACTGTAACACAGGAACTAGCATTAGCTTAATGTACATTTAAATAAAATCTAATTTCGGCTCATGTAGACCATATAACATACCACGGTTAAATAAAAGACATATCCCTTCTAACACAATTACAAACACATAACTTATGAGTTAACCAAGAAAAACTTTTACATCTAGACCGAGAGTGTACCACTTCTTACCTCCTGCGTAGCCCAGCGTATGACAACGTAGTCACGTATCAGGCTACGTGACTACGCTGCCTGAGGTGCGTTCAAGTGCAATACGAAATACTCACTGTTCACTTCAAACAGGTATTTATAAAAAGGATTAATTAATATACATAACAAATAATGACTAATTTGGCGGGACTCGAAGTTTAACTTAAAGTGATATAATTAACCTGTTACATTAGACTAAATTAGTTCCAGTTAATTAACTAAAAAAAAAAAAAAAAAAAAACTGGTCATCCTGAAGCGGGGCGTTGACACAGAAATTAAATATGGCGGCGGGCTTATACCAGAACGGCAGACAGAAACGGTCCAAACGGAGTCCGGTGTGGGATGGATAATGTACTTTATGCGGTTCTGTTTTGAAATATAAACACTCGACAAACTCCTTAAGTTCCACTTAAATAGTGCTTCGTTCGGCCGAGCTGCGCGGCGGAGAATTGTGACATTGTGAAGGTTGCCTGTTCAGATGAAGTCGGTATCACCAATGTGGAAGTCAGCAGAAAAAGACAAAAAAACTAATTTGAATCTTGTTTTATTCTCAATGTCTTCCAACCAAAACCAAAAACAGAATAGAAGGACAACCGTTGGCGTCTTCTCACCTCACCTTCTCCCCTTCACAATAAGAGCATACATTCGGGTGTGAAATATATAGATTGTATCTGCCACATGATAAAAATAAAAACAAATAGCATTGATCTTGAGGGCTGTGGTGAGTTAATTTACTTTATGGAGTGACGTTTTAACTTTTCTTCAAGAGCAACTACAGACGGTACTTCTGTATGAACACCTCTGTACATGGGGAAGTAAGTCTTGGACATATTTTATGGTTTTCATCTTTTGCATTTGTATTCAGCACCCAGGACTGTTTTGTTATATTTTATAAACATGTCTCAGTTTAATAATGTTAGAAAACCACAGTTTTCTGTTTATTTGGTCAGCTGATTTGACCACATGTATTTTTAAATTAAACATATTATTTAAAAATCCAATCTCTAAATGTTATGGAAAGACAAATGGCTTTCAGAAAAAAAAAAACTCTGGTTTTTAAGAAAAATATTGATCAATAAGATTAACTAACTTTAGATTAACTCATCATAACTTGCACCCTACTGTGTTTTTCTTACTTTGTATTTTAACAAATATAACAAAACCCTTTATTAACTATTTAAATTATTCCAGTTTTTCACCACTTGCATAATAAAATGTCACCAGTATCAACTTAAGGTTAATTCTTCACATAATTTCAAGCTAAATTTACCCTCAGCTGGAGATCAGGAAATTATATTCCTGGTGCTTATTCATTTTTTCTTTTTAAAACCCTGGTGAGGAGTCAATATGTCATCAGTTTAATTAAGGAGGGAAGATTTGTGACCAAAAGAACACATTTTGCTGTAATATCACAAAACTTTGCAATCCGAGGTTTTTTATGTCAAGTCTGGTTTTAGATAATACTTGATTGGATATGAATTGATAATATTAACATTTACGCAGTAAATAAGAACTGAAGTGTGTTTTCTTTACTAATTCACAATCAAAACCTTTCAAAATGTTTAACAAACTGAAGCCAAAAGTAGGGGTAACAAAGTTGGAATTGAATGTCTCGTCTAAATAAATTTTGTGAAAAAGGGAATTTTGTGCAAAAACCACAAAAGCGTTTGTGACATCGTTTTAAATTAAAGTAATCATGATCTGGGAAAGTCCCTTTTTTTTTTTTGGTGCAGCGATGCTGAGGAACCATTAACAGTGGGAAAACATTTCTTCTGTGAGTAAAACCTTCCTCTGCACATTAAACATGAAGAGAATCTAATTCGACATTTGCAGAAATTCAGAAATTACCTTTCTTATGCTCAGCAACCGTGCGAATAATATAAATGATGCTGGCTAATCTTTAAATGTTTCCAATTTCTCTAATGACTCTTCCTTTGACAGAGAATATTTCTCAGAAAACTAAAACTTATGCCTCATCAAGCATGACCCGCTCTGAGATGAATTTCAACCCTGAATGGATCTCTTGGTGCCAAAAATGCCATTAAAGTCTGTTTATGGGTAAAAATGGAGGAAAGTCAGGGTGATCCTTTTTTTTTTTTCGGTTCTGTTCAGGTCAGTGCAGATTTTCCAGTCCCACCTTAGTGCGAACATTTAGCCCAACATGGAACTCATGGAACATGACTAATGATGGCACATTATGTAATCCTCATAAAGCTCAGATCTGTCACAGATTAGTAATGAGACCAGTCTGGGGGCATTGCCAGTACCAAAGAGCAGAATCCACTGAATCTAATGGAAGCCAGCTCCAGACTTCTGGGAAGCCCTCAAGACTTTGATTGTTTTTGTCTCCGTAAATGCCCGTTCAGAATTAAATTATTTTTCTATGAGTCATGTCAGCCATCCGGGTGAGTTACTGTTTCCTGATTGCTGCCGTTCCCATGCACAACAGAGTTATTTACTGCAGCCGCAGTTTCATTAAACGTGTTTACATTTTAATTTTATCTGCAATTTAATCTGCTCGGGATGAGAAATGAAAACTGATTTCTGTGACAGACTTGTTGGAAAATATCTCACAGACAATTTATATTCTTAAGGGATAATCTGTTCAGTTTTGATCCTGGTTGTGTGTGTAGCCGCTCGTTCCTCCTGGCAGGATAAAGATTTGTTTATGCGTGTCGGCGCCCGTGGTGGGCTGACAGATTGGGAATGAGCTGTCTTTCATAAAACTAAGACATTGCTGCCTACTGTTGGCAGTTCCTCTAAACAAAACCCCAAAGGTAGCCTTGACACCTTCCTGTGTTGCCATGTTTAAAGGGGCTATGCAAAATTCACAGTTTGCACGTTTTGTACTTCCGTTTGGGTTTCTGCGTCTAAAAACAGCACAAGCACTGTTTTTGGCAATAACTTAATGTTTTTTTGTTATCTGGAAAATGAGCTGGAAAAGCCACTGCCTGTCACCTAGCAACCCAGCTGAATTCCAGAATGTTTGGTCAGCTGGTTTTTGTACAATGGCTGCTGGAAAAGACAAATGTTTTCTTGTTGACTTACCATCCAGAAACTACTTGCTGCTTTCTTGTTGGTTGTGCTGGAGGCTCCACTTCAGCTTTTCAAAGTTATATGGCTGTTTGCAGCCATTTTCACATGTGAGTTTAAACATTGACTTGGGGGTCGTGGCCAGCATCAGATTGTTTGGTTTTAAAGTATTCTAGTCTTGTCCGGGTGAGTTACTGTTTCCTGTTTGCTGCCATTCCCAACAACAGAGTTATTTGCTGCAGCCGCAGTTTCATTAAACGTGTTTACATTTTAATTTCATTTGCTGATTTTGTGCACAAAAAAATGTAACAAACATGTTTTGTATAACGCTCTCATTTTTGGTTGACAGCTTCATTACATTTATATTGTTTGTTACTAAACTATTGAAATATTGTTATACAGTTTAGGGCTTTTTTATACATCAACAACACCACATTTATGCAAAAGTCAATATTTCCAGTGTTGAACTTTCTTCAGTACTTCTTAAATTCTTTCTGATGAGGGGTCACCAACCTCTGGACCAAATCCTGATATTGCTCGTCTTACTGCTTGTAGTTCGTCAGTTAGGCTACGTTCACATAGCAGGTCTTGATGCTTAATTAGGATTTCTTTTGCTGAAATAAGATTTTTTTTGTGTGTGTGTGTGTGGTTGTTTACTACCAATTAAACCCGACCTCACTGAGACTTCTGTGTTTATGGTTTACGACCCCAAATGAGCAGAAAATCTAGACGTCAGCATCTTCGCACTGTTTACAAAAGTAATTATATACAGAGCCATTCATGGATTGATTTTAAACTTTCTTCAGCAACGGAGCTGATAGTATTGTGACCAGATCATAACCTGACGAAGGAAGCTAATAAAAACAAAAAACAACTAATAGCAATGGCTTCTTTCATAAGTTCATAATCATAATTTGATTGAAATTATGTGCTATACAAATAAAATTTGATTTGATTTGATTTGATTTTGTGTCCAACCTACTGCAAAGTGCACAGATTAGCATCAAAATTGCTCCCGGTTCATTAAAGCTCTTGCAGCACTTTTTATTCAGGGCACCGTTCTTCATAAGAAAGGACACACATGGGGTTTATTAGGATTCCCTGGTGCTGACTCATGGTGCTTTGATAAATGTTTTCACAATGTCCTAAACATGGAGAAAGAGTAAATAACTTCCCACCAGTTTTCTGAAGTTCATCACTGAACTTTCTGCAGAATGCAGCTGTCATGATTCATTAATGTTTGTGTTTTCTGCTTGTATTATTGTCACTCCATATTTGTTAACTCCTTTGTGTTGAGTGTTTTAGTTATTTCTTATGTTCTGTTCTCTCTGCTTTTTCCATTTTGTTTTGTGGTTACTGTGTGTTTTGGTTCACCTGGCCCTGTGTTCTTTTCTGGTTTACTAACACCTTCCATCAGATCCCTAAATGTGGAAAAAGCAAAAATTTGAAGTTGCGGTGTTTCCGTTAAGGAAGAAATTAAATTAAAATCATACATGAATAACCTTGTTCACGCAATAAGTCATTAAAAATTATGGCAGCAACAGATGTAACCAGTTACATGAGATATTTTTATATTTCAGTCATGGCGCTCATCATGTATCAGCCTTCAAAAGAGACATTTTATGGATTCATCTCGCTGTACTTGGAAGGGGCTACGAATGAGACTTTTTGGGGAAATTGTAGTGCGCGATTTTACAGATACAAAAAAAAAAAACCTCCTACCACTTCCTGTCGTCTTCTTCAGTGTTTCCTCCAGTAGTAACTTCCGTATGTTTATTATGTTATTATTTATTACCATGACGTGAAACAAGTCCATTGCAGTTTTGTGAAATACGTCTATTTCGATACACCTGAAAAACCACCTCTACCCTAACGCAACAACTTTTTATCTAAACACTTTTTGTTTTCTAAATTGACCTGTTTCCAATAAGCAGATTTATTTTCATAAGTTCAATTTGTGCAGTTCCACAGTTAATGGAAATGCAGCTTTTTTTACAGCGCATACAGAGGTAAAGCCAGCTGGTCAAACGTGCTGGAGCCCAGCTTTGGTTGCTAGGTAACGGTGCTGGGTTCCGCTGGGGTTGCTAGGTAACGACACAGTCCCCATGGAATTTTCCAGACACCAAAAAACATAAACTTACTGCCAAGTTCTGTTAAAAAATAGGTTATAAATTTCTGTTTTGCTTCAAGAAAGAAAGCTGTAGTTTGGATTTTTCGGCATTAGTTGCCTCCTTCACATTTCGATCTTCAGACTAAGTCAGGAAAATCTGACTTCTGTGAAACAGTTTTGGTTTCAGGAATTGTAGTAAAGTTGAAGGACGACTTTTTTTTTTTTTCTCGTAGGAAAACAAATATAAACACAGACATGGAGAATATTTCCAAACTGAGACTCGAGCGTGAAAGTGAAGAGGAAATCTGAATGATGGAGGTGAAAACTAATTGGAACAGATGTAACTTCCCTCCCAGGAAAATCCCTCTTCCCATCTCATCATCCCACACCGTGCACAAATGAATCTTTCCGACCCTCTTGGTTGTAAAGCTCCAAGCTTTCTGTTTTGATCATCACATTTCTGACAGCAATGCAGATTGTAGATCACATCCCATGTTTGCAGTTCTAATACCGCCTCTTTTTTCTCCTCCTCTTTTGATTTGCCTGCACTGCAAATTTTCCTCCATATGCAGCACTTTGTGGGATGGCATGAATCTCCTGATGAATGAGGGAGACCTTTAGCCCCGACAGCAGAGTTTGAGTACAAGTGGAAGGTGTCAAAGTTGACAAAGACGCCGAAGGCTACAACTGGCGTCTAATTAATTAGAAATTACACTCAATAACCTCTGAGTAAAGAAAATCATCCTAATAAATATAACATATAAATACTGCGAAAAGAATGCCGGTGCATTAGGGTCATTTTAGAAGGAAAAAAAAAAAAGAGGAGTACGTTTCTGTTAAAAAATCCTGACAGTTTTAGATTGCAAATCTGGAATTTTTAGATTAATCTCAGAAATTTTCTAGGTAAAAAAAAAAGCTTGGAAATGAAAAATGTAGACTTTTGGAATTCAAAAATTTCCCAGAAATATCAAAATTTCAGATTTTTTCTAGTTATTAGAACAGAATTTGGGTCAATTTCTTTCAAAATGCTTGCTGTGCTCATGCATAACAGCACCAAAAGCATAGTTTATTAAATTAAGCTACGCTAAGCTAACCAGGCTAATCTTGTTTGTTTAAATAAATGGTTTTGTTATTCAATGTTTACTGTAATCTAAGACTTAAATTCTTTTAGATGAAATAGCAATTTCATCTAAAAGGCCCCCTGAGCAAAACAAATGTAGTCGCGCCCCTGTATCTGTCCAAAGTCTTTGGGATCATCAAGATGTGTTTTGGAAAATGTGAGACAGACTTTGTGTTTTTGTTTGTCAGCATTTCTTTTAAGCAAGTTTTGTTTAAGTTTTTACAAAAACAAAACTCTTCACAGTTGATTCATGATTTAACAGGAACAGGCAATTGAGTAATCGTTGTTGGATTTGTAAAATTTATTTAATATTTAGAAATACAGTTAAACTCGACTTTTCCACCACTCTGTTCACCATCCTCCTAACAGAGACGAACAAAACTCAAGAGCCCTGCAGCCACTCTACTCACTTCCCCAGTAATTTTGCCCAGAGGCGGTTAAAAATCAATCTTTGAAGCACTTTCTCTCGTGTTCTTCCAGACAAGAAACACTCTTCCAAATGTACTCAACCCGAACAATTAGAGCTGACCCGTAATCACCGAGCTTTCCTGCTGGTTTGGATTCGGAGCCTCGGCCAGCGCTTGGCTCAGAGGGTCAGGAGGAGAGTTTGGAAGTGCTAGCGCAGCGAGGCTTTCCATCACCTCAGCTTGTTACGGCCCGGAGAGCCGTCCATATGGAATCCATATGCGCTGCCAGCATTACCCCGAGCGGGCTGATGCGGCTCTTGTCCAAGTTGAGCTTTGCAGAGCTCTGAGACTTTGATGGAACAGCTTTTGGTTTCACGGCACAGCTGCCAGGAATTAAACGAGCCCATTTCTGGAACAAATGAGGCACGCTGAGACACTTTAAAGATGTATTTTTCTTCTTGACGATATCGCTCGAAAGACAAAACAGCAACAGAACTCCCCCAGCGTTTAGATGTGAATTTTAAACTTTTTAAGCATTTGATCTGCAGTCCTGATATCATCCTGTGTGACGGTTTCCCTGACAGAGAGGAAAAGCTTTCCCTTCCGCTGCGTGGCCTATAACTCTTTAGAGTTCATGTGTAATAAAATGGGCTAATTGGGTGGAAATGTGTTGACATTTCAGCAGCACATCTCTGCAGTCTGATAGCTGCGTTAGATGAATCCAGTCAATTATTCAGCGGATCTAAGCATAAATAAAAGCACGAGGTCTTAACTGAGCTTACTCTGGCCTCTTAGTAGTAATTATTTATGCCAACAAGAGTCTGCATCATAAAAGTTAATGTATCTTTTAAATAAAATGTAAAAAAAAATAAAATAAAATAAACATTTAGTCCTGTCCAGGGTGTTGACGCAAAAAATATCTTAACTGCAAAAACACAATCTTACCAAGTGCTTTTGGTCTAATTTCTACTGCAAATATCTCGGTGCACTTGAAATAAGACAAAATTAACTTACAAATAACTTTTCTTCCAGATAAAACAGCTTGTTTTACGTCAATAATTCCTGCGGTTCCACTGGCTGATTATTTCACTTATAACACGACATTTCTTCCATGTTAAAAGTTAAATAATCTGCCAGTGGAACTAGTACTTTCTTGTCAATATTAAGGAATTATTTACTTAAGACAAGCCCCCCTCTCCTGCTGAAAAGTTGCTTATAACTTAATTTAGTTTTTTTAAGTGTACTAGACCAAAAATACTTGGTAAGATTTTGTGTTTGTGTTATATTCCAACAACAAGCTTTAAAGTTTAACAAACTGTAACAAAGTAGTCTAAGATAATGCTTTAGATCTGAAAAGTGTGGTGTGCTCTTGTATTCAGCCACTCTTACTCTAAAACCCAAAAATATAATCCATTAAACCCACAGTTCCCTCATTAAACCTCAAATCAACTTTTTTGCGGATAAACTGTATGAATTGGACTTTTTAAGCTGCAGAATGTAACTTTTATGTAAATAAATAAAAGATTTTTACATATTTGATAAAAATGTCGCCATGTAGTGACAGTATAATATGAGACAGATAATCTGTGAAAAGATCAATGTCCTCTATTTACTCCCTGAGCTGCTATTGTTTTCTGAAGAAGCGCAATAATCCCGGTGAAAAACAACCAATCAGAGCCAGGAGGCGGGTCTTATTGCTGTCAATCATGCTTATGTACTTCTAAATTAATTATTTTCATTTTGGTCTTTAAAATACCAACATTTTCACCTCACTTTATATTCTGGACTTTTTTTTACTCTTGAGTAATTTCTTGGCTACTTTTTCCTTTTGAGTAAAAATATGTCGAAGTGGTGCTGCTCAAACTTCAGTACAATTTCTGGCGATTGTGAGAACATAATATAGCAGAGCAAGTATAGGCAAAGTGTTGTAATAATAATAAAAATCATCTACTTTTACTAAAAAAAAAAAAAAAAACACTGTAAAAGAGACAACAGAAAATCTATGCTTCAGTTTCTTCTCTAGTTGTCAGTTCGCTTCGCAGGAAAAATCTGCAAGCCGATTCCAGCGTTATAAAACCCACTGAGTCATGGAGGCCGTTTTCCTGCTTGGCGCCGCTTTCAGCACCTTACAGCTCCTCGGTTTTTAAAGGCGCACACATTTCTGCTCACATTTCTCTTCGAGAAGCGCCGTCTCACATCTGTTCCCAGCCCTTCATCTTTTACTGCGCACTGTCCTTGGATCCACTGATAGGTCCTTAAATTTCCATTTATCATTATTATGTATTTCGGTGAGCAGCCTGTAGCCATTATTCAAATGAAGATGGCGGAGACCAGGTTCCTCCTCTGGGCTGCAGCCCAGTGAGCGATGAAGAGGAGCCTGAGCCGACTTCCTGGATGTGATGGCGGCCTCTCCGTTCGTGATTATAATGAGATACGGCCATCATCGTTATCATCATCATCACTGTCGTCGTCGTCTCTGGGTTCTGTGATTGTTGTTTGGGCGGGGCGGAGGGGGGTACAGCATGCACTGCAAAAACACAAAATCTGACAAAAGCATTTTTGGTCTAGTTTGTTGTATCTTAGCACGCTTGAAATAAGAAAATCTTAGAAAAAGGAACTTTTCAGTGAGATATAGGAGCTTATTTAAGAAAATAATTCCTTATAATTGATGAAAAAGTACTAGTTCAAATGACTGATTGATTTGCTTTAATTTCTTCCAACAGAGTGACATCTAACTAGGTATAAAGCATCATAACTAAAACTGAAGTATTATGTAGTATAAATTCAAGTAAACAATTAGGACAGGCCATGAAATACCAATAGATATTATTTGTTTGTGAAAAACATGTTCATACACTGCAAAAGCGAAAAGTATTTTTAGTCAAATTTTTATAGCAAATATCTTATTGCACTTGAAATAAGACAAACGAACTTACAAGTAACTTTTCAGCAACATATAGGAGCTTGTTTTAAGTAAATAATTCCTTAATATTGATATACTGATTCCACTTGCAAATTATTTAACTTATAACAAGACATTTTCCCCATGTTACAAGTGAAATAATCTGCCAATAGTATTCTTTTATCAATATTAAATAATTACTTACTTACAGCAAGCTCCTATATCTTGCTGAAAAGTTACTTGTAAGATAGTTTTGTCTTATTTCATGACAATATGAATGAAAAAACATATATTAATATAAACGTTTCATGTCAGTCGATATAAATATGAGTTTGTTGTAAATTTCTGAAATACTATTTTTTCTCTTTTGTCCACAGTTTTCAGTTCACGCCATTTTTAAGTGGCAAAACCCGAAGTTGCTGCTGCGCAAGTTACTCAACAAGATGTTGCTAGGTAACCAAAGAATGATTGAGTTGCTAGGTAACCAAAGAGTGAGTAACCAACTTTGCTTAGCTTCTTTTTCTTTTTTTTAACTTTATTTCATACCAATAACATGAACACACATAGGATCGTTAACGCAATGACAAAATATAAAAATATTATAATTAAAAAAATTATAATAAGGAATAACTACAGACAATGACAGTCTTAATGTTAAAGTCTTGAAATCTTTAAAGTAGAATGAACTAAGCAAAAAACAAAAGTTAAATAAATATATATATGTTGGTAAAATAAAGCAATGTGTACTATTTCAATTTACAGTTTTCATAACAAAAAGTGTCAAAAATACAATCAAATACATATAAAAAAGGTATGTTACAGCAAAAAGAAAAAGAAAAGTAAAAAATATAACAGAGGGATCTGCTTATGAGATCAAGTTAAATTTCTGAAGACATTTTTACAAGTTTCTTATTATTAAAATTAAGTTTTTCAACAGAGAACTTTAGCTTGTATTTAGAGGTGGAGCGGCTAAAGCTTTTCCTCTCCCTACATTTCCCAGAATGCTGTTTGGTTCTGGATGGGAGTTCAGTGAATATTCTGGCTATTGAATATTGTCAAATGTATTATCTATTGTGTCTATTGTGACATATATTGGTTAATGATTTATTGTCCAGCCCTAATTTCATGTGTACTAAGACATTTTCAGTAGAAAGTAGAGTAAAAAAACGAGTTGAGAAGATGTTGTGTTTTTGCAGTGTGGCAGACGGGCGGCTGGGTGGGGAGGCGGGCTGACAGTGGCGTTCATTACACGCACCGGTGCGCACATATAACCCAGGCTGAGGCGCAGCCATCACTCACACACAGAGGTGTAGTATTCCTGCAGGAAGATGGAGCATTCGGCCTGCATTTCCTGCCTGTCTCACTGAACAACACCAGCACAATCACTCCTTTCTTTTCCTTCGACTCTCCCAAAAAAGTGAGGCATAAAGCATCAGAACTAAACAATTAGCAGGGAAATATCAGTAGATATGTATTATTTGTGGAATAAAATGTTCATACACTGCAGTAGTTTTGACTTGTTTTTAGTGCAAATATCTTAGTATAAAACAAAACTAACTTAAAGTGACATTTCTGCAAGATGCAGGAGTTTGTTTTAAGAAAATAATTCCTGATCATTGATACAATAGTGCAGATCATTTCACTCGTAACAGGACATTTTTCCATGTGTTTTTGATCCATTTTTCCACATTCAGACCATTCCAACGTTTCACCCCACAAACAGAAATACTTGGAACTTGTTTTCTAAAAATGTTGCTCTATAAATTAAATGATTACAAATCCTGACGACTGTCAGATACGGTGGAGTATTAAAGCTTTGCTAAGAATATTAAAAACTTTAACAACGAGAATAGTCATATTACAAAAATAAAGCTGAAATAATAAGAGAATAAAGTCATAGTGTTTCGAAAATAGTCATATAACGACTACATTTATATGTTCATAATCTTATTATAACTATATTATTTATGATATTTGCTCATAATTAATATTATGAATATTCTCACCATATTTCTAAAATATTATAACTTTATCTTCATAATAATATAACTTCATTCTTATAATATCATTAATTTATTCTTATAATATTATGAATTTATTCTCGGATTATGACTTTATTCTTATATAATTGTGACTTTGTTTTCATAATATTATGACTATATTCTTGTAATAGCATGAATTTATTCTCATATTATTATGTTCTTATTCTCATACGACTTTATTCTCGTAGTTGTACTTTTTGTGTTTTCTTATTATGTCCCCAATACTCCGTCATAGTCAAACATAACCCCAGGCATCTATTTTCGTAGTTATTTATTCATCAGAGTTACAGTTATTGTATCACCATACATTTCTGAGCCTTGCTGCAGACACTTTTCCCTGAAAGTTAGTGAAACCTGCAGAACTGTGACTGTTGGACCCATCGATCCTGTCGGAGCCTTCAGCTTGCCGCCATTTTGGGGCTAAAATCGGAGGATGGAGGTGGAGATTTTTCCATTACTTCTCCATTCCATTACAACGGATTCAGGTCAAGGAACTTGACAAACGACTGTCTGTGTCTCTGTGACCCTCGCGGCCCAATCAGCACCAGGACATGTGGACGAAATTGCGGGCCAGATGATGTTGCTGGTGGACTAATCATTAATTACTGCCCTTCTATCAATATCTAATTATATGGCTGTCTGGCTGAGCATGCAGGAAGATGAACCTCATACTGCAAGTCTTTATATCAGCCACCGAGCCGGAGTGCTGCCAGTCTTGAAGCAGCTGCTGCTAACACTCTGACTCATCTCTGCTCAGATATTATTTCAGCAGTTTAATCAGAGCTAATTTTGCTCGCAGGATGAAAAGAGAAGGCAGTTAATTTCCATTAACCACCTGGGAGAAAAGATAGAACGGAGGTGACGGATTGACTGACTACTCTCAGATTGACGCTTTTACTAACTCCTTGGGCTGTTGCATCTTTATTTTATTTTTCTCTCACGTTTTGCAACATAAGAACCCAAAAAAAAAAAATCTGTGCTTGCTTCTCTGCCTGTCCGCTCTCCATCCTTAAGTTGTAATTTTCTTCTTTTAGTAATTTCCGATACCTCCGGCTTCCTTTCTGATCCAAACTTTCAGACTGGTGTCAGCCATACCGATCCAATACTGATCCCAGTATGTTGCTGTTTTTACTACAACTTTAAGTAAAATATTTAAATAATGATTAAATTCTCAAGTTTGTCAATATCTACACTGCAAAAACACAAAATCTTACAAAGTAATTTTTGGTCTAGTTTCTAGTGTAAATATCTTAGTTCACCTGAATAAGAGAAAACTAACTTACAAACTTTTTATCAAGATAAAATGTTTTAAGTCAATAAGTCCTTAATATTGATGAACAAGGCAGATTATTTCTCTTATAACAAGGCATTTTTCCCACTTTATGAGTTAAAACATGAAAAACATTTAACGAAATAAACATTTCATGTCACTGTGTCAATAATTGTTTATCTTTTGTTTTAAATATCTGAAATGCTGCCAAACTGGTGCTGTGACCTTCCCTGTTTTATCCACAGTTTTCACTTCACAAAGTTGTCTTTTATTTTTAAGCAGTTATGAGGCACTTTGCGAGTTCCTCAACAAGTCGTTGCTAGGTAACCACCAGTTACTCGGCAGGTTGTTGCTAGGTTACCAAAGAGTGAGTGAGTTGGTTAACCCACCAAGAGAGATCGAGGAGCTAAAGTCTTTACTCAACTCAAAACTAGCTGCTATATCTTACTGAAAAGTTACTTGTAAGTTAATTTTATCTTATTTTAAGTGTACCAAGATGTTTGCACTAGAAACCAGAACAGAAATATTTAGTAAAATTTTGTTTTTGCTGTGTTTATAAATGTCTTCAGCCACGTTTTTGTACAGTTTTATTAGTTTTGTAACAGATTTCTCTACTGGGTTAAAAAAAAAAAAAGAGAGAAAATCTTAAAATACTTGTGTAACTTTTATTTGTTATGAAAACCTGTGCTTGTGTTGACACATCTTAGCGTAAGAATGACGCAGCGTATTTTTAAACAAAGGCCTTTGCATTCATTATCATCAAACCCAATGAGAAGAGAGGATGGGTCAGATAAGAGTTTGGACCTGTAACAAAAGTACCATTAAGGTTTTAATCAGCCTGCAGTGCATTACACAGAGCAGGCTGGTTATTTCGGCAGCTAGATCATTGTTGCATTAACGTGCTTCCCTCGAGAGGACAGTGCAGCTGTCCTTGAGTAAAGCACTTAAATGTTTATTGCCTCAGTAAACACTGAGTGCTCGAACAAGGGAAAGGGCTGCAGATGGACTGATCTGCCGCCTTAGAGTGGAAAAGAGAACAGGTTTAAGGACAGAGCAATAATGTCCAATACAGCCGGAGCCAGACGGCATGAACGAGCGAACGCAGCACAACGGACCCACCAGAGATTCTCTCTGTGGTAAAGAAAAGAAGAAGCATGTAAGCTCTGATAAACAGCAGCATGTGGTGCGTGGCTTATTTTCAGCGTCAGGACAAACAAACAACACGTTTTCACAATATGCAGTGAGCAAAATGTGCTAAATTAATTTAAAACCTTAGAAAAAAAAGAGTGCTTTAACTTTTAAAACTATGCAAAAGAGAAAATGTAGAAGCTTCAGCTACTATTTGTTTTACTTTTCTGTCTTGTGGCAGAAATAATAAGTAAGTCAAGTTATGTTACTAATCTCATTATTCATAAAAACATCAACAACTGATAAATGATTCATTGAAATGTAAAAAAAAAATCACATGTAAACTATTTGACAACTTATAATTAAAAAATTTATCTGTTTCTACTCATGTTCTGTTTATATTAGCAATTTGATGAGACAAAGTAATTAAATAAAACTAAAAACTAAACAAAATGAGTTTAGAAGCATATCGGAATTAAATTTAAAAAACTTAATGGAGGAGTTAATGTGTTCGATCGCAAAGCTCTGTGGGTCCATTTCAACAGTTCCTAACCTTCTACATTACTAGGTTTGAAAACATGTCTGTTCTTTGATGTCGGGTGTTTTGGGACTGCTAGGCAACAAATTTTAAGAGTGTGGAAAATGGAATTTATTCCTGCAGTTTTATTTGTGGTTTGCAGAAGGAGAGACTGAGGTTCTATAACGTGAACAGAGGAAAGATGTCAAACAGTCTGGTGTGTCGTCCCTTTTCTGATGTTAAAGCTTTCATGTAACGTTTAAAAAATATGTATTTTTTTTTACATATTTATTGAAATTGTCACCATGTCGTGACAGTTTGATACGAGGCAAATGAACTGTGAAGAAATTGAGCTCCTCCGCCTTCTCCCAGTGCTAACTAGACTTATATATATATATATATAGTGTTTTTTAATGTCTTCAGAATGTTAAGTCACAAATCACCAAGGCTTGCTCCTCACTCAGCAACCCCAGCAAAGCCTAGCCCCGTTACCGAGCAACCACATGGAAGCCCAGCCTGGTTACCTAGCAACCCAAGTTGAGTTCCAGCCCATTCGGTCAGCTGGTTTTACCACTGTATTTTCTACACAATGGCTGCTGGGAAAGGCAAGTGGTTTATAGATTTACCGTCCATAAACCACTTGCTGGTTGTGCGGGAGGTCCCACTTCTGCTTTTCAAAGATGTACGGTTGTATATTTGCGCATCTGTTGGCACGTGCAACTGTAGGCATTGAGTTGGGAGGATGTGGCCAGCAAGCTTATTTGGATGTAAAGTGACCAGAGGCTCATTCTGAAAGTTGCTAAAAATAGGCAGAACTGACCAAAATAAAATGTTATCTAAGAATGATTTTGTGCACAAATGTAACAAACATGTTTTCTATCCTAACTTGTTCAAGGAGGACTAATAGGTCACCTTTAAGGATTAGGCATTATACATTGAGTACAGACATAATTATATTTGTGCGTCCAACGGATGTGTAAATACTGAATGTAGCAGCTGTACCAAAAAATTGGCAGATCCAATATCTGCTATTATTTCTGCAAGTCCCTGCATTCCCACCTGCCACCAATCGATACATCAAAAGTATCAAAATAGCGAAATGTGAAAGAGGAAAATTGAGAGTTTGGGCATCGGGAGGCTGAGCTGCGGATTAGGCGTCACTCAGTTCCAGCTCTGCTCATGGAGAAATGAGTCAGAGCGGCAGCGTTTCTCCTGCAGGATTATCTGAGCGCAGTAACGCAGTCCTGCAGGGTGATCCCCGGGTTCCTGCAGACACTTGACCTTCGCGAACGGAGACACGTTTGACACCTGAAAAATCCATGTCTTTGTTATCCGAGGCAGCAATCAGAAAGGAATTAAACAAGCTCCAACATATACGACACATTTCAGTTTGATGCCCTCCAGAGGACTGTCAGTTTATCACAAAATCACGATAATTAGAGCCTCTGGGGTTGAAATACAATAAAGCTTTTATTTTTCGCAGCAGAGTTGGCTCAAATGAATGTGAAATGTGACTCACATAAACGTTATTACTGAGGTGAATGGACAACAGTGCGCCGGCGGTCAGTAAAAGGTCTTTTATATCAGCCGCTTTCATTTTTTTGCAGCTTTTGATTTTCTCTGGAACGCAAACTCCTCCAGAGTTATATTTATATCAAATGTTCTGCTAAATGAGCCACAGCCTCATGCAGCGCTCAGAAATACTTATCTACCTTTCAGAAAATGTGAACAGGAGAAAGGATAATGACATGTAACATTACGTAAAGGTGACATATAAAATGTATGATTTTCAAATTTGGAGCAGAGATCAGGAGTGTTGATTTTATGGCTTTAAGTTTTTATTTATTTGGTTAAATTGTGATTTGTTCTGGAGTTAGGGAATGTACCTTACCATACTGAAGACTTATATTTGATGTTTTATGGTCACAATCCATGTTAGCAAAAAATATTTCCATTTTATTTTGGTAAGCTGTTGGTTTTATCTGTCAAGTTGTCAACATAGCGCGCTAAATCTTAAATGTACGCATGATGTATAAAAGAAAAAGAGACGCAGTGTTTTGTCATTAATTATTGACACTATGACAAATAGACAAGATCAGGAAAAGGTTTTAATTAAGTACAAAATAGCGAGGGAGAGGGAAGTAGGTCAGCTGTGCTAGCTTGACTTTGACAACCTTAACATGTACATGTGCTGCAGAATTTTGTGTGTTTCGGTTCAGTTACAAAATAAAATATTTTTCCCCTTGCTCTTGCGCACCACAGCAAGTTAATAATTCCTTCATCTCCAGGTTTCATTTTCTTAATGAAGCTGTTCTACAATGGCAGCGCAGCTCTTCGTGGCAAGCAAAAGAAGAGTATTTTTTGCGCATGTGCAAAATTTATGGATGTAAACAATAACAGGCAATGTGTATATTGGCTCTGCTAGTTTTTATTATCTGATACTCTGATGACTTGCTTTTATTCAGACGATCATATAAAACAAGATGTTTATAAAAATATGACAAATATTTATTAGCCTAAACTCAATGTTCTTTTATTTATCATGTTACTGTTGTTCAATGTAAGCTGATTAATTCGGTTTAGAGAACGTGTATCAATACAGTGTTGCTGCGTTTAATAACTTAAATATCATCTCATTACAGCAATTATTAGCTTATACAAAGCTGAGCGATGAACCGTTTTTCCATTAATTTTTGCATTTTGTGGTGTACAAAATGCAGCGTCCTGAAATATTTGTTGAAGTTCTAAACATTCAGCCTTGGTCTCAGCAGAACCGGTCTTATTTCCATCCCGGGTCAAAGTCATTCATGTGTTCTGTTACTTTGATGGACAGACTTAAATGCATGTAGTGGTAGCTTTAAAGTGCTTTTTGTGAAACGTATTACACTTTCTGCTGTGGAGCTCTCTAGAAAGCAACAAAAGCAGAATTAGTACTTTGATGGCATCTCAATAAAAGGAGTTTAAACTGAATGAACAGTATGAAGGACATTTTTTGTGTTTTTGAAACCGTAACTTTTCAAAACTTTAGTATACGTTGATACGTCTGACTGAACCTTGAAGAAGTCACATTATGACTTATTCAAGTCAAAACGACTTGAATAAGTCATTCAACATATACATATATATAGAGAGAATATATTCTATATATATCTTATATATTAGAATATATATGATCTAACAAGCTAAACATTTTAATTCTTATAGAAAAAATACGACCTGTCCAGGGTGACCCTGCCTCTCACCAGGAACGTTAGCTGGAGATAGGCACCAGCAGCCCTCCAGAACCCACTAGGGACAAGAGTGTTAGAAAATGAATGAATTAATGAATGAATGGACGGACGGAAGGAAGGCAGGAAGGAAGGAAAAAATACAATTTAACTTACAGTTTTGCTAAGCAGATGCTTTAGTGCAACGGTGTGCGACTCCAGACTGGTTGCAACTTGTTTTTCAACTTTTGGATGCAATCCTGATCCAACACACCTGAATCAAAAGGGTGATTGACCTCCTTGGCATGTCAACAGGTTTTGCAAAAGCCTGGTCAGTATCCATTCATTTGATTCAGGTGTGTTGGAGCAGGAAGGCATCCAAAAGTTGCAAGATGGTCGCACTCAAGGACTGGAGTAGCAGATCCATTTCTATGAAATGTGACCTATGATGATTCTTAAACAGCTAGTTACGTGATAAATTTCTTTGTACTTAGATAGTGAGATTTTAGTATGAAGTGTTTAGAGCCTCTCGTTTTAAATCTAAATAAGCCCCCACCAACTCAACATTTACACTTGCAAGTGAAAATGGCTACAGCAGTTGCGCTTCTATACAATCATACAAATTTAAAAAGCAGAAGAAGAGCCTTTTGTCCAATAAACAAGAAGGTAAGTCAATAACCAACTGACCAAACGTTCTGGAACTCAGCTTGGGTTGCTAGATGACGGGCGGAATTCCACTGGCGTTGCTAGGTAACGGGCTGGGCTTCTCGGGGGTCACTAGGAGAAGGGCAGGACTTTATGATTTATGACGTTATGTTCAGCAGATATTTTTTAAACTGCTCAGTTTTTAGACACCCAAAAGCATCTGGGTGCTTTTTTTTTAAGCGCTTGGGCTGCTTTTAGAAGCAGCAGTAACCCAAATGGAAATACAAAAACATGCAAAATGTGAAATTAAGAATGCAACTCGACACCTCTTGCCTCACCCTGCACCACTACCCTTCCTACCCGCCGTTGTTTTCACCAGCTTAAACCGGCCAGTTGGAGTTTTTCTGTCCTTTTCTTGACGTTGGGGGAGGAAGAAGAGGCAAGTATATTTTCTGAGACACACCAGAAAATGAAGATGTATGAGCTGTCCTTGCAATATACTCAAACGTTATTAATACAGCGCAGTATGTATTACACTGACAGAGAAAACTTTCAGACGTATAATAATGTAGTTTCGATGTAATTTTCAGCATTATCGGGGCTCTGCTTTATAAAGCATAAAAAATCCGGTTGTCCTCTGTGGTTTGGCTGTTGCCATGGTGTTGATGGGCAGACTCACTGTGTATTTTTAGTTATAAGGAATCTACAACAGTTGATGGCTCGCTGCCTTCCTGAAGCAAAAAAAGTGCAACATTTCAGCGGCTGTTCTTTGTGAGGGGTGGACGTGTTTACAGGAACTGGGCTTCCAAAAGATCCTACATGCATTTCTTTCTCCTTAGTTTTGATTATAAACTTATTTAACGTACTAATTTGTCAGTAACTGCTTCACATTTCATCCTGGCATCCACATGCACCGCAAGTCATCACAGTCTTATGATTATTTATACACTGTCAAATTCAGAGAATCATAATTTCCTGCATCACTTCACCTCCATTAGCGGTTTCCTTCAGTCCTTGCAGCATCTTTTAGCACCATCATTTGTTATTGTAACCGAGGTGATGTTTGTCTCAGTCGCTGTGTTGGTCTAATGTACAGCAGCAGCAAGCCGGCGCAGGCAGCCTGAACTCTCAGAGACCCGAGTCAACGGGCAGCGAGATTAGCAAGGCACACAAAAGCCCAGAGCATTAATTATTCAGGGATGGGTTGGTTGTAAGAGGTGGATAAATGTGTTTTACATTTCCGCTCTTGCTTTAAACTGCAAATTAACCTGCGGGGAGGGGGAACGCAGAGTCTGTTATCATGAACATTATCATCTCAACCAAACATCTCAAAACCAGAGTCGGGTTAGAAGTAGATGTACTAGTTACATCTACTTGAGTAATTTTTGGAAAAAATGTACTTCTAGGAGTAGTTTTGCTGTGCTGTACTTTTACTTCAACCAATCAGTCAATCAAGTTTATTTGTGAAGCAGATTTAAGCCACTCAGCAGGGAAAATATATGCATATAGAAACAAAAAACACAACAGTTGTGAAAGCAAAATAACAAACATTACATTTTGTCAGGCGTTGTCGTTAAAATCATCAATACAAATCAAAAGTGTTGGTCAATATTCTATTTATTAGAATATTGACCAATATTGACCTTTAAAAAGCAACTCTAAACAGGTGGGGTGTTAGTCAAGATTTAAAGGAAGTCAGTGTTTCAGCTGTTCTGCAGTTTTCTGGAAGTTTGTTCCAGATTTGAGGCGCATATAAGCTGAATGTCTCTTTGAGTAAATTTTCTGGTAAATTTAACCACTTCAACTTTTTTCTATACGATATTAGAAAACATTAAAAGATGTTTGGTCCTATTTATTAAAATATAATTTATTCCTTTTTTGAATGAGGAAATAAGCTTTTATTTTTTGCCTGAATGCAATAATATATGATTCGTTTAGTGAACGGTTGATGATTTGTAGTAAATGAAGCATCTGCAGCCATAAAATACGATGAAAAGCTCAGACTTTCCTGCTTAAATTAACATCAATACAAGCTGTTGATTATTTATTTTTAATAAACTGATTAATAAATGGATAGTAAAATGTGATTGGTGGGAGATTTTCTTTACAGAATTTGAATTAGATGAAGCTAAAACTGCAACTTGCGGAGTTCTGGGTAGAAGATTTTTAAAGGTAAGGATTTTTTAGATCTTAATTGCAAAATGTTTAAGGGGGTTTTTTTGTACAGTTTTGACTTAATTACTGTCCTGATTGTGTTCTCTAAGTGAAACTGCCTCTTCTTTTGAGTCTATAAACTCCAGTTAACAATTAATCGATTACTAAACTAGTTGATTATTGTTTCAATAATTGATTAATAATGATTAATCATTTCACACTTGCTTAAAATGTCAGCTGTTTTTGAGTACTATCCACAAGTTGATTAATCGATTATTTAATCGACTTGATAATCAATTAATCAGCTAAAACGATTAATAGTCTAATCGTTTCAGCTCTACGTTAATTTTTTACTTTTAAAATGTTTTTAACCTGTTCCTTACATGTTGTTTTCTCCTTTAAACATGTTGCTTCATCAATATAAGATATCCTCCTGTGACAGCAGTAATGTAAATTATGCAAGCAGCTGAATATGAATGCGATCGTGTGTCTGTGTATTTATGTGCGGCTTCGGTTGCTGCGTGGGCAGCGAGATCTCAGCATCGCTGCACGCTCTGTCACAAAATGCTCCACCTAAACGCCTTAACCACTTATCTTCCCCTGGGGACTACAAAGCATTGCAAATAAATGCCGGGCGGCAGCAGACAACAGTCGCATTTATCGTAGCACGACTTTACGATAAGGCTCTGCGTGCTCCTCGGGGTTTCTCTGTGTGGCCTTTTCTGCAGCGATTTGAAAGTGGAACACACACAGAGAAATGAGAGCCTGCGCCGGATGAAAGACGGTTTACGGCTTTTAAAGAGAGCCAGAATATCGCTGGACCTTTTCATCTCTCTGCCTGAGGTTGAGAATAAACAAGTTCTCCGCCAGCCGCTTCGCTACATTCGCTACAATTAGCTCACCTCCTCCGATTAATTTGAAAACCACTTCACCTCGTCCCAGCAGCTCCCCTCTGTGCGGCGCCACCAGGTGCCGCTTCCTGCGGCGAGGATGAAAAAAAGGCCCTCTCTAAAGTCAAAGTTTCGCCGTGATCCTCAGCAGCAGGGAGCCAATCCATCCAGGACTTTTACATGAGGTTAAATTTGATGCATGATAATTAGCATTTTCACACAACCGGGGGAGAAACATCGTCTCGCTGTGGGTTGTTTCTCTTTAAAAACCGAGAGTTTTAACAGATTTTACTAGTGCTCTTTTTAGCCGAAACTAAATATCCAGAAATAGACAGTGATAGCTGTTTAGGACATAAACTATGTTTTGTCTCTCACACACTACTAAAGACTCATACACACACATAAAATACTAAAATTGCCCATACATTACTAAAATATCACACACATATACAATTCTGAACAATAGGTCGAAAATGTATGCGTGTGTGAACTAACACTAGGCTGAACGAATGAACGTATTTGTCTGTGTGAGACTCGTTTTTTTGTATGAGAGTGACGTTACAGAAGAGGAGGGGCATAATTTAGAGAGCAGATTGCGCATGCGTCGATACTACAGTGAAGTTAGCTTCAAGTTGGATATTGAAGCTCCACGGTGTAAGCGGCGTTTAGCTCAAGGTTGATCCGATTTATGAACGCTAATTTCGGCCAGCCGTTCTCTACCGCTCGGAGGTTCACTTACTTAGAGCCTAAGTGAACCTCCGAGCGCTTGAGGAGGGGAGGAGAACTAGCGCCAGAGTAAGGCGTTAGAGCCGGCTCCTCAAAGAGCGGAGCTAACGCCGAAGCTAGCGCCGGCCGGAGTAAGGTATTATAGCCGACCGACGTTAGAGCTGGCTCCTCAGACAGCGGAGCTAACGCCGGAGCTAGCAGCGGCCGGAGTAAGGTATTATAGCCGACCGACGTTAGAGCTGGCTCCTCAGAGAGCGGAGCTAACGCCGGAGCTACCGCCGGCCGGAGTAAGGTATTATAGCCGACCGACGTTAGAGCTGGCTCCTCAGAGAGCGGAGCTAACGCCGGAGCTAGCGCCGGCCGGAGTAAGGTATTATAGCCGACCGACGTTAGAGCTGGCTCCTCAGAGAGCGGAGCTAACGCCGGAGCTA
>CAEGAE010024971.1:0-12864 GCA_903067095.1 Girardinus metallicus
CTTAGGCAGAGCTGTCAATGATAAATACATGGATAAGTTTCTCTACATCTTCCTGGGACATTAGTCCTTTAATCCAGAGTAAGACAGGCGGCCTTTTGCAGCTGGATTTGACGGTGAGTAAGACGAGGAAGTTGAAGCAGCTTTAGGTAGAGAACAGCAGTTTATTTGTTCACAGCATCAATCACAATTCACAGATGCACTGCAGCCTTAAATAGTCCCAGCTGTGATGGACTAAACCATCTTTAATTCACAGGGGGATCTCAACCATCCAATCTTCACCTATTTAAATAAATACATTTTAATAAATACAAACATCTACATTCACTTTTTATAAATATTTTATGTTTTATCCCAACACCATAATAAAATACCATAAACCCATAAACCATTCCTCCCCCCACTTTTCAATGGCCTCCCCCAGAGTCTATAAATGGTGTCTGGACCCCCGGGCAGTATTTGTCCAAACACCCTGGAGAGAACACAGAAAAGACAGGTGAGTCACCCTATCAGCACCCCACACATTTGCACAGCAGTAACTCATTGCTCTGAATATCAATTAACTTCTCTCACAGGTCACCACACTTTCCAATGAGGAGCAGCTGTGCCGAGCCCAGAACAACAAGCCACATGCTAATGACCAATATACTCAATAAATATGGTTAAAAACTTCTGGTCTGCAAATTATTTATGTGCAAATCTATGTTTAAAGTGCAGTGCTATACAAAGTGTTAATTATTAAAATGCAAAAAGTGTTTTACCGTGAATTTAATAAAAATAATCCCTGTAATGAAGATGTCTTCATTACATGTAATTTTCATAATTTCTCACTGAGATGTAAAAACTGAATTAATAACTTTGAATACAAGTTTATTTCAATAACACAATTCACTAGGTTAAACACATACAGATTGGTTACACACAGACTGTATTAAGCCTTTATTTCTGTTAATTATGGTGACGATTATGATGATTTTCTTATAGTTAATGGTAACAGCACTTGAAATTAGAATAAATACACCACGTTTAATACAGAAATGTGGGACTAATGAAAAGTATGTTTAATACCTTTTTAAAGATTATTTTAAAAAAAGTTCTTTAGATATATCAAAAGAACCTCATCAGAACGCATATTCAAATTTATTTTAGTCCTTCTTTATAAGGAGGAACGCAATCCTGCACACTACTAGAGAAACTATCTTAATATTTTTGTTATGAAAGTAGATTTTATTAGTTGCCCAATGATGAAGTTATGGCATAGCTTTAAAACTTTGTGTTTCTTTAATTTATGTCTTTTCATTCTAAGAGGGGAAAAAAAAAACATGACAATCCAAGGAGGCTGGAAGGGGTTTTCAAACACCATTATCAAAACAAAATGTTTTCCCAGATAAATTGTCTACATTTCTTAGCAAAACCAAGAATAGTAGCTGAAGGGAGTTCAAACTAATGGTCTCATCTCAAAGCTGGCCTTTGGCAAGTCATTCAATATCAAAAGGTTGAAACAATAGGCCCAACATTCATTGTCTATTTGTCCATGACTAACAGAGCAGAGCAATGCTTCCCTTTGCTCTGATCAATGTGTTTAACATTCATACTGAGAAGCAGATCCTACTTCTATTAACATATTAATACCAAAGCAGCAGCAGATTTAATGCATACTAATGTTTTACCCCTTTTCCTACAATGGAGCTAAGCTATAAAAATGTATTTATTATTTTAATTTTAATGACACACGGGTATTCATGCTCTCAGGCATTCATTACAACCTAAGCAAAATGTCATAAAACTCTGTGATCACGTCCTGTCACTTTTACATCTTAAACAGTTCAACTGACGTCAGCCAGCTTATTACCAATGCTAAGGGAACCCTAAAAGAAGATTTCAGTGCATTTTTTTTTCCTTCTAAAATTGGCTTTCTTTCAGTGCTCTAAATTGGATCTGGTTGTCATGTTAAGTGGTAAAGGTTAAAATGACACTACATAAATGAATTTAGCTGGATAGAATTACCTGCTATTCACCAGATATACATAAATACATATCAAGAAGAAGGGAGTAGCTCCCCCATGGATGAATCGGCATAGACATTTCTATGTATATTTACTATTCACATAAGTTACAAAAGAAAAATCAAATTGCTTTGATTTAAAGTAGACCAGAGTTGTTACTGGATGAGAAAGATGTAGATCATTCACAAGTATTTTGGCAATGTAAAAAGCTGAAATGTTATTGGGCTTTTGTTTGTAAATGATTGAAAGAAATACTAGGATATGAGCTACCCAACAGAGGTGCAGTTTTATATTTGGGTTATTTATTAGAAAGTAACATTCCAAGTAAAGACCAATCCTTGGTTAAAATTTTCTTGGCAGTGACCAAGAAAGCCATCATGTGTAAAAGGGGTAAGGTGGGCCCCACCTTTTTTTTTTCCAAAATGTATTTATACTTTAACTTGAGGGTTAGGGTAAAGGCAGTATAATAGGGATGTAGTTAATAGCTTACCATTAACATACAAACAAAATTGGGCTAGAACACACCCAGTTATACAGACATATCTACACATATGTGAAATACATGAAATGGATCAAGTCAAAATTACCATACTGTGGTAGCAGACAGAAACAGGTGCATCAAAAAATGTACATAGTACCTAAATATATGTAAATTTATCTCCCTCAACCCATACAAACACACACACTACTATCAGGTGCCAGGAGATACTTCAGTCAGTCTGGAATATTAGGGAAATTGATCTTCCTATGGGTTCTTGATCGTGGGCTCCACATTCATAAAAATGTAGCTAAAGGGTCTCTTAAAGTAAAACAATTTTTTTTTAGTTCAATAGGTGGGCAATTGGATGAACCTAGTGGAGGAAATTCACAACATGGAGACATTTACATAGACAACAACAAACAGTAGCTGAAGAACTGTGGGAAAAATGGACATTGTTTAGAAACCTTCACAGGAACTAAACACATTAAGATTGTAATAAGATGCCACCTGATTTTCTTTTACTATGCATGTTAATGTTTGTTCTTTATAATGTAACAAAGGAAAATAAAAATCATAAATTAAAAAAAAAATGTTGCACGACACCAATCCTTTAGTACTGGACTCTTTGAGAACTGTCACAGAGCTTGCCTTACTGCTTGGAGGTGGCTGTGGTAGAATCTAAAGAAGAATATTTTCTATTTATAAAGTCAAATTAAAGTGGTGTAATTAGACTACATGAGTAACGTAAAAAATCTGGCTCATTTTTAACTTTTTGAGGATTTCCTCATCATATCAGAACCTTGAGTTATCTAAATATTGTTGAAAATTTTAAGTTTTTTTGTGTCTTAGATCACTTCTGTGTTTGCTGTGTTTGTAGCTGGAGCAAGAACTACTGTGACCTGATGAAAAACAGGAGCAAACTCCTCCTGTTTGCTGAACTTGATCAGCATGTATTTAGTGCAATCTGCTTTGTGAATTCACTGGAGAAAATAAATTAAATAGTATACAGAGAGGATACTATTTGAACTGCAGTGGGAATTCTCCATAATAAGGATTTGGTGGATGGTCATTTTAATGTAGTGCCTCTTAGTATTCACCTGTATGTGGCAAGACAAAATCCCTTGTCATAGAAACTTTTTAGAACATGTGCTTTGCTATTCTGATCTTCCTGATGTATCTACAGTGAAAAGGTAGGACATTCAGAAATATTGCTGAATATGTTTTAACTGCATGTTTAACATTTAAAGGAAGCAATATCAATATTTGTTTTTGTTGATTACTGAATCAAAATGTTAATTTTTCATAAGATCTCTCAAGGTACTAACCCAAGCTACCTCATAAGCTTTATCAGGCACACGTTCTCCACACCTGGGTTTGTTTTTGAAGTTCTTTGCTGTGTAAAACTAAAGAGATCTTTATGTGTACCTCATGACATTGTGACAGGGGTGTATTGTGTAAATAATCTTGTGACTCAAGTTGATTCAAAGTGTCCTGTGCATAAACTAGCAAAGGTAGGCCACCTCTCTGAAGTATTCCTCAGAGTGCGTGGCCGAAGAGACTCACAGCATATGGTCTCTGCCATCTGCTGTGTCCCTTGGTCCTCCCTGACGAGCCTTTTATGGAGTCACAGTTGAAGCCACTCTCAGCCCTTATGAGATCAATGTTGGGGGTATGAGTCCAGTTTTCCTTTTCTTTCCAAGATCAATTTGCAAGGATATAAAGCTTTGAATTTAGTTGCGTTTGTTTAACTTCAAAGTTGTGAATCCAATATGTGGTTCAGTATTTTTTTCAAATATTTCCTGTGCATAGGTGATTATCACCCATTACATTTTTATAGAAAGCCTCTGGTTGCTAAGTGAATAGCTGCAAGCAACCTTTCTGCTGATGATGAGCCAGACTTGTGCAGTGCCACAACTCTCTTCCTGATATCTTGGCTGATTTCTTTTGATCTTCCCATCGTGTCAAACAAGAAAGAAATGTGTTTCAGGTATGACATCCACTGGTGTGACTCTAATTAACTCAAATGTGACACTTGATAGATAGAAGTTTCTGGAAGGAAATCCAAAAGGTTTGACCCAAGTCATATATTTTAAAACCGTTTATCCCTGATACTAACCAAATGTATGTAAACTTTTCAATTTGAGGAATGTTGCAAAACAAATTATTACAAAAAAAAAATCTCACCAAATCCTCTGGCTTTTAGCAAATAGAAATTATTTTGGTAATTCTAACTAATTTAAAACAAGAAAAGCTTGGTTTGATTCAGACAGTGAGAAAAAAATGTCTTCATGTCTTTTTATTCAGCGTACGTAAATATCTGATTTCAACTGTATATAGGCCGCCTTGCTCGCAGACATCTTTGCAGCTCTACTTACAAACTTTATATGGGATTGAGAGCAGGGCTTTATAATGACCTTTCCAAAACTTTGACTTTGTTGTTCTGAGAACTCCTTGTAACTAATTCTGTGTTATGTTTAAGGGTTATTGGAAGAAGCCACCCTGAATCAGAGACAACATCAGAGGTGTCTTACCTAGGCTAAGGAGAAAAGGTGAAGGGAAGATGAGAGACACCAGACCCAACAAGGCAGACTACCTGAAGGCAGCTATCAAAGCAATCTGCGCTTCCATTACACCTACACAATGTCTCCGGCTGCTGCCTCTATGCCATGGCACATTGATGCAGTAATTCATGCAAGAGGAAGCCCAACCAAGTATTAGGTACATAGAAATATACATACTTTTCAGAAGCCTGACATTTGTGCTTAAAACATCCTTTTTTGATTGGTTTAATGTGGTGCACTAATTTTCTGAGATACTCAATTTTGAATATATTTTATTTACTATTAACTGGGAAGTCAAGTCAAAGGGAAGTAAAACATTGCTTGGAGCCAAAATTGTTTTCACATGCAGGTATACGCCAAACACGCTTAACCAGACTGGATGACAGGTTTGAGTCTTTAAACTTCTTTAAACTACATCATTCAGTGGGGGAGAAAACATGGGTATTCCTTCATTCTAAAAGAACCACATGTAGGGGTGCTGGGCGGCTCAATATGCACCATGTGCAGAAGCTATCGTCCTCGACGTGATTGTCTTCGCTTCAATTCCCTGTTTCATGATTTTCACTACATGTCTTACACTTTTCTCTCCACCCCATTTCCTGTCAATTTACTGTTCAATAAAGTCCACTAGTGCCAAAAATATCTAAAAAAAACAAACAAAACAAAACAAAAAAAAAAAACAACAAGAAACACATTTGCAATTTTGCAAGAGTAAACTTAAGTGCAGGAAATATGAGGGAACTGGGCTGAAATAAGATGCAAATTGAAAAGATAGGTTAAGAAAAGTACCAACAGCAACAATAAGTAAGAAATAAAAAATAAATCCCACAATAAGTAAACCTAGAGAAATAAAAGACATATTTTATTATTACTGCAATATTTTTCTTTTAGGTCACACAATTGTCTGACAATCTTTTTCTCATACATATGCAACTAAAAAAATTTAAATTAATTCAACAATCATTCAACTGACTATAGTTACTTAACGCTCAGAATTAAACACACTGAATACACAAACAAACACGGGAAAATATGCCGTTACAAGCAAATTAATACCCGCCTGCTATAGCTTAAGGGGTTAGGATCAATAGACTATCTGTGAGGGAGTGATCAAAGGCATGAAGAGAATATTTAATGAATTTAGCTAAAAAGAATGTTGGCGAATTCTGCACAAATAAATGAAGATGCAACATCCTTTCTGGCATTATGATCATGTCATGTGGAAAGAATATAGGACTCATTAGATTTGAGCCTAGATAGACTAAAACTTGCTTGTTTCCCCATGGTATTAAAACCAAATGAAATTTAGAACTTAAGGTCCCAGTTATTTACAACGACAGCAGAAAAAAGCACATTTCACAGAAGGCACACAGAACGTATTGTAATTCTGAGGCTATTAGTTGAATGCTGATGTAAACTAATTCCATATTCAGTTGAACATCCAAGTCATTGACAGCAGTAATTTGAATGCAGAGTGTATGCATTGTCAGTATCATCGCCTTTTCTCTGGGGTTTGCTGGTACAATCCCATTAACTGATGGTTAATCAAGACGACAAGAACACCACATTTAAAATGAAATAACACAAAAGAATGACTTTCAGTGGCACGCCAGTCCCAGGCATTAAATAGCCTTCAAAGCATTTCCTTTTCTCATGGAAATTTGATCAATTGCTATAAGGTATGAATTGTTGCATTAACACAAATGTAATGAAGCATTCATTCAGCAGAAAGCAAGAATCAAAACTAAGGTTTTACAGGAAAAAGGTCAAATTAACAAAAATTGTACAAATATATTAAGTGTGTCCCTAGCTAATCTCTAGTGATTGAGACATAGATGCTTCTCCAAGGTAAAGTTTTGCTAAAAGAAAAAAAAAAAATCATCTGTTTTTCATCTGAGCCATGTTATTTCCTCTGAGGTGAAAAAACACCAACATGAATTCAAGTCAAAATCCAATTGTGGGGTAGGGGAGCTCTGTGAGGCAGAAGCTCTGATGGAAACTGCAACTCAAGGAGGAGCTTTGTGGAAATAAGCGCCTAAATGCTTGTTTTGGTAGAGCTAGCATTTAGGTGCCCTTGAATGGCTGCTATGGAGACTCAAGCATTTCTCAAACATGAATGAAATAATTAAAAGCAACACTCCAGGTATGTTGCTGATTAGGGAAAAACAATTTCGACATGATATAAAGTTCAAAAAAGTAGATTTTACATAATACACCCTTTAAAAGGGTTAATAGTGTTTGAATTCCAGGGACTAAATGGTAGAAATGCACCATGACTGCTTAGACCTGACTGGTGACAGCATTACACCAAAAGCGACCAGGGTGCGCTGACCACAAAGCTCCTTAGCATGGATGCTGTTACTACGGGATGAAGAATCAAAGGTAACTTCTTCCAGTATCAAGGAGAAGTTTAAAAATGAAGTCAGAGGAAGTACAAAGATGTAATAGGTTATTTAATAGTAAACTACATCTACTCTAAGTTCAGACTTGTGCACCTTTGATTTAGAATGGGGGAGAGTGAGAGAACACTCTCCCCCATTCGGCAGGGAACAAAGTTGTTCTATGTTATCCTTTTGACCAACACCATCTGTCATAAAACATGAAGCAATATGTTGTTAGTTGTTGGCAGCCTTTTGAAAATCACAAGACAATACGTTGATTTTGTAATGCTAACCATGTTAGTCCTTAATACATGATTAAAAACGACGATGTTTCTGTTTAAGATAGCAAAACTGTTTTTTGCAGCAACGGCTCTCACACAGTACTGGGGCATTGCCTCTCCTCTTAGCATTAATAATTAATGATTTCTTTATAGCAGGAAAGCTAGACTAAGTGTTCTTAGTCTTATTCTTCTATATACTTATTTTAGTCCTCAGAAATTGCATATATTACAACAGGTAAAGATGGACTGGTATGAAGACTGATGAATGACACAATTGTGTATTTACCTATTGATACAATGCATGAAAGTGTTTTTGTTCATTCTAGTATTTAACATCTATGTAGTACAGTATTTTCACATTTACAAGGCCAAAGAAACTGTGCAAAAATATTTGCTAAAGACTTTTTTTTTATTGTGCTAACACAAACAACAGATGGAGGCTGCATTGCTGAAGTCTATGCCTATTGTCTTATGGTGTATTAACAGTATCTATTCTCCACATTGACTAATGTCTCCAGAGGGTTTTCCTTCCTGAATAGCCAAGTTCCTTCTTCAAATTAGCACTTGCCTCAATCAAAATTAAATGCATGTATTCTTATCACACTTTTGAGGCATGTCAGAATTCATAATGAAAATCCTGTTCATGTTTTATATAAGTGGGAGGAGAACATTTTATTGGGTAGATGTCCTTGGGTGAATGAGGACATATTCAAGAGGAAAGAGAGTCTCACTGATATGAAAACGTCTACAATAAAAGAAGCCAAGTACAATGGTATGACAGTATTTTTTTTTCTCCTCCAGAGATTCTGCATAAAGAGAAAAAAAGAGACAAGAATAAAGAGTTTTGGAATGGCTATATGCTCCTAGCAAATGTACCATTATTTTCATCTATGAACATATATCATAATAATCCACCTCAACATGCCATTGGTACAAGAATAAAAATGCAGTAAAAACAGCATAAACACAGTGCTGACTGAACAATAGGGTGTTTTTATGCAGAGGCATTTTAAGCGTCAGTTCCAGCATAGAAAAATGCATGAAAATATTGAGAGCACAGACAACATATTAAAGAAGATTTGAAAACACAGTTTTTCTAGTAAATACACTGATACATGTAAAAGTATTTCTAACCTTTGGACATCTATTTTTTTTTTCTTATTTTGTCAAGTTTCAAT
Source organism: Girardinus metallicus (assembly GCA_903067095.1). Classification (NCBI taxonomy): domain Eukaryota; kingdom Metazoa; phylum Chordata; class Actinopteri; order Cyprinodontiformes; family Poeciliidae; genus Girardinus; species Girardinus metallicus. Next base: position 8,886 of record CAEGAE010024971.1, read on the forward strand.
TATAAAGTTCAATGTGTTTTATCTGAGTTTTACGTGGTAGAGTACTGACACAAAATAGCACACAAATGTGAAGCGGAAGAAAAAATGATACATGGTTTTGCATTTTAAAAAAAGAAAAACATGTCAAGTGCTCGTGAATTTGTGTTCAGCCGCCTTTCACTGCAATTACAGCCCTAAGCCTTTAGAATGTCTCCACCAACTTTGCACATCTAGAGAATAATTTTTTAGCCCATTCTTAATTACAAAATAGCTGTAAAGGCTGATCTAACACAGAAAAAGGACTTAATCTAATCAATTCCCTTGTAGCTCTATCTATGTGTTTATGGTGATTTTGGAAATGGAAGGTGAATCTTTGCACAACTCGTACCATTTTTGTAACCTCTAACATGTGCCTGAGATGTGGATCTGTTAAGCTCTTCCATAGTTAATTAAATCTCTCAGCTGCTTCTGTTGTTGATGCTCCTCTGACCTGGTCTGGCAGTTTAGGTGGAAACCAGTGTCTTGGTAGGCTTGCTGTTGAGCCACACTCTCTCCAAAGCTTGGGATATTGTTTTAAAACATTAAACTGACAATCTTCTCGACCATTTTATTGCTGCTCTGTCTGATGTGCTCCCCGTCTTTGTGACGCTGTTTTTTTTTTCACTTTTGGAGCTTTTGCAGAACAGCTAGCCTTATAGTGAGGTTAAAATGAAAACAGGTAGACTGATTAGGTCACCTCAGAAAGCAGCTGGTCAAACAAGATTATATGAGGGGTGTGAAAGGAGTAGTTATATAGATGCACATCTTACTTTTCAGATTTGAATTAGAAAAAAATTATCTATTTCATAATTATATACCATTATGTTGTTGGTTGTCATCAAGAAATGTCAAAACACATTTAAGTGAAAATGAAAAAAAAAACAAAAAACTGTTTCATATGTTTATGTTTTAAAACAGGAATCTTCTAGAGGTGTATCTAAAGTTCATTTAAGAAATAAAAAGTCTGCAGAGAGAAGAATCAATTCGAGTATTTTTAGTTTTTAATTATCGCCTTAGATTTTACCTAACTAGTTTTTCAATTAAAAGAAAACCTGTATTCTTGTAAGTTAATGAGAATTTACACCACATGTTTGTCATCCACACAGTACTAAAAGGTTAAAATTTGACTTTGAGCAAGTGCTTTGGGGAAATGGAAACATGAATTTGATCAAACTCTGGCATTTTAAAAATGCTTATTAAAACAAGAATCCAAAAGGCCTAAATCAGGGACTGTAGCAGGCAAAAAAATATGCTAAACCCTCAATTTACTATTGACAGGAACATAAATATACAAGCGCCACATATAGTGCATTTGACATTGAGGGTAATAGTGATAAAATATTTACATGCTTTATTTGCCCTTGTGAAAGGTGTCCCGATATAATTACTATTATGATTAATGTACAGAATTCCCCACTGCCATGTGCGCCGCATTTTGGAGTGACAAGCACAACAAAATTAGAATATCTAGCTCTATGTCTGGCCTTTGATGAGTTGTATGCAATGAAAAGCCAAGTGGATGCTTGTGAAGTCCAATGTGGATATTTGATCTATGTGGGGAGCACGCCTAGAAGAACCCCCAGCACCCCCGCCCCCCGGGGATGAGAGGTGAGAAGGGGAGCCACTCTGCATGTCGGTTTGCTAAGTGGAACATTGCAAATTGCTGTATTACATGTAGCAGCTGCTGATAGTTTAAAAGACCTACATTCATAATTACTTTCAACTCATGATTAATGGATATGTTTATAGGAATAAGCTATTAAATCTTAAGGCACTGCAAATGTTCTTGGGTTGCAGCACTAAGATGCAAAAAATGCTAAGAGAGAAAAATATCCAAAAACAACTTCAAAATCAATATGAAGGAAAACATCCAATCCACTCAGGTTTCACCTCACATCTCCTCAGACGTTCTCAACAAGACAGAACTGGCAGCAAGTAGCTAAAGATAGATACAATGAGGCATTGGAGGGGGTTTTGTTTTATGATGACTAGGTTTGGACCTGGCTAGATGAGATGTTGGCACCCAAATGCCAAATATTGATTCTAAAGTCAATAAAGAACCAGACAATGATCAGGAGGATTGTTTTCGGAAAGTGCTGATCAGTGAACAGGTTGAAAAGAAGAAAACCACTGGGAACTCTGTAAAGACTTTTTAGGAATAAATAAACAATGAGAATCAAAGTGTTCACACATCATGGGAGAGGCAGATGCCAAAAATGTCTCAACAATTACTAATGTTGGAGAAGCTTAAATCCAGTACCTTGGCATCTTTGACAACAAAGAATATATATGTCCTCAGTTTTGACAGAATATATGATTTTAGTAATAGATTTGAACAATTCTTTTTCCATGTGCAATCATTACACAACATATCTGTTCAGCAATTTTTTTAGATTATTGTGCATCTTTTGTAATCTACACCCTGTCAAGATAACATAACAATAAATATACCTCATTAATTTGTGAATAGATGTCCTAAAGCAAGGTTGCAGAGAAGCTAAATGCTTTTTGTAGCCACAAACAAAAGCCTGGTAGAATTGGGACTGTATTTTTGATCATTCTTCCTACTAAGATTAACAGAGTTCATTTAAAATGGTTAGTTTCCTAGCATTTACAGCAGGGCTATGGTCAGATCTTTGTGGAGGTCAATCAGGAATCTTGATGCCAGCTTTCCAAAGAAAGATTTGAAGTGTGCTTTGGATAGTTGTTCTGCTGGACTCCCCAGATTGATTGAGGTTCAACCATCTGACCCAAACTGTCACCCTCAGATAAAAAGAAATTGGTCTGGATGCTCAGCACCTCAAGTCTGCCAAAAACAGAAAACTGCTCGAACTCTAGAGTGACTGTTCATAGTGAAGCAAGTTTACAATCAGCCTGGACTGACTAAAGACTATTTTCCAAAGAAAATAGTCTTTGGAAAAAGGTATCTGGAAAAAGGTCTAAGACAAAGGATAAATTATTTGCGCAAAAACAAGAGGTATGTTTGGAGGAGCCACGGTGAGGCATGGGTGGAATGACAAAAATGTAGGACTACCTTCAAATTGTTCACCCTACCCGACTCCAAATAAATAGTTAGATCTTTGAAACTTGGACTCAACCATGTACAGCAACAGGACATTGCTTCAAACAAACATCAGAACTATTTTGGAACACAGGCATGCTAAGGCAGACTAATGTAGACTTTGTGGAACGGATTCAATCGCTGCTGTTTTGAAAATGTGCTAACCTTGTCCATGTCATAAAATGCTCCAATTGCAATGGAATTATACCATCTCCACCAAATATCCAGTCAGAAGCTTGTTGATAGCTTCTAAAATTATGTAGCTTCCCTGCAACTAAGCCTGTATGTATACTTTTGTCTCTGTTTGGATTAGAGAAAATCCACAGGATAAAATTGTGTATGAAATTCTTATTTTTTTAGAAATTGCAGCCCTTGTGTGTTGTACAATCATTCCCCTATGCAAAACAATTATTAAATTAAAAACAAACAAATATAGCATTTATAACAACAATAAGCGTATGCATATTTCTTACCCAAATAGTCTTGCACATCATTATTTTCAGCTGTATTTTATTTGTAACTTCACTGGAATTGTACTGTCTGACTTAGCATGGCACCCTTGCATAAACTGAATAAGGTTGAAAGAGATAACAGACTATAAGTGAGCTTCTATTTTTGTAAGCATGAAGCGTGCAGCCCCATGTTGAGTGGGCAACAGTGTTTAAAAGCAAAATTACTAACTGCTGCAAATGTGTTAATACCTGCTCTTTTTGGAAGGAATAAAAAAAAAATCCCTTTCTTAGTAACTGCAGGTTCAAATTTAATTGGGCAGTTGCTGACAGGACCCAGTAGCTCAAAATACCAGCGAGGATTTAGCTTAAATGAGTCAGACAAACATTAATTTTTTATGGCTGTGCATGCAGTAATATTTCCAAACCAATTTATAAAAAAGGACAACAA